>JAGVSP010000651.1:0-75175 GCA_022494985.1 Micrasema minimum
AAGTTGAACCTAAAGTGCCATTTCAACATATGCTGCTATCATAACCTTAAACGCATTTCCCAAACAAATATTTCACTTTACATAACACCTTGGCACTTGGTACGGTAACCGAACAATTCACGTTGAGCACGTTTCCTGTATTACGTATATATCGATATGCTACACTATTTATTACATTAGCAAAACGTTTATCGTCCAGGAACAGTTTGATACTTGATATAAGTTTGGAGAGATTATAAATCAACCACCGTTTTGTTGGAAAAATGATCAAGAGTTAGGTACAGGTGAAAAATCGTCACAAAAAATACTAAATCTAGATAATAAAACCAAAAATTATGAATCCCTTGTACAGCATGGCCATCGCGAACAATGATAATCGTAATATTAAAAAATTAAATAAAACTGGCACATTTTTAAAACCGGTTTTAAAAACGAAATATCATAAGACGGTAAAATGACGGTAGTCTGGCTGAAATACGAAATAAAAAAAGAGTTACCCATCTATAGTTCTGGTAATATAGCCACCTACGATCATAATGATGGAGGAATTAGGGCGGTAAAACTACCAAGGCAACAGAATCTATCGCTAAAATAAAGACTTGAAAGTTTGTTTAACTGGAGAAGGGTTTTCTAGAGACATAGAGATAAGAGATTTATACAGCCTGTTCAGTATACGAAATGGAAGAAAAGTGTCGAAGCCTTACGGACTACGAAATGTAGAAGGGATACCCTGGACAAATATACCTAGCTACTTTGAAAATGTCTACCAATAAACAAAACCATATATTATGTTTACCTATCAATTCGAAGATCAAAGGCGCGATATCACCGAATTTTCAAAGCAACTTATTAAAATTAAAATATTCAATCATAAATTAAACAGACTAATTATTGTTCATTAAACAATTTCAATATTTACAATTTTAAAATATGAGTTTTAATTACTTCGTTACTATCACAATAACAGATTTTGGTAGCCAATAATATTTTGATTTTTTATTTGTTTAGTCCCGCCTCGTAAGCACAGGGGTAGTTTTACCCGCCCCCCCCCCCCACCGCATTTCGGCTACCTTGCATAAGGTCGTCGAGTTCGATTCCCGTAAAGGGGATCAACATGAAATATTTAATGTAATGTGAACCTGTACTGAAGCGAACGACTGCTCATCACACCTTCATGTAATAAAAATGGTGTAGCGAATGCTGTGCCTTTTGCACCATTGGGTGCGACAGTGGAAATGTAGTAAAATATAGTAATATATTTTTGGCTATGGAGGAATTATCGCTGTTTCGTTTTGTTTTGCTTAGGAAAATACACCATTGTACTTTAAAAAATAGTGAACAGGCTGTTTGTTCTCTTGACGAAAGCTCAGCAGAGAAAAGTTCCCCTAAAGGGCGCACAATAAGAAAGCAACGTAAGCTTAAAAAATATTCGAAATCCTCACTTAAGTTTTTAACTTACTGCTGTAAGAGCTCTTCTTTAAGACCTCAGAAACTTTTATAAGCAGTGGCATATAGGAAAATATATACGCAGAAAGCTATGTTCTGTATTTGAAATCTACAAGAATTATCTATGTACTAAATTCCATATCGGAAATCTTCATATTATACGCTTGTACTATTCTAATATGAATTTGGGGTAACCTTTAATGGTGCATGCATCGTTTAACATAAATACCTGATTATTCAAAGTTTTTGCGCTAGCTAATTAGTAATTAAGTAACATTGCCACTTTTATTTATTATTTGGTTGGATTTGAGCCAGTAACGTAGGCTATTTGGTAATAAGAGGAATTTATAAATAGACACCTTCATTATTGTATAAGTATCACTACTAAAAAGGTATTATCCTCATCAGTATGCCAAACACCGTAATTATACATTGGGGTTCCATCTCCGATTTTCTATTTTTTATTTCACAAAATTGATAGAAACTTAACAATAATCAAGGGATTTTTTTAAATTTTTTTTACGATGTCATACGAATTTTCTACGCGCGGTTTGAGAAATAGCGCTTTTATAATCGTGCATCGCAAAATCCTCGCATTTGGCCGCGCATAGCGTGCTGACGTCACATCAATATGAAGCGCTCACTTCGATATGAATTTCCCCGCTTTTTATAATGGACGGGTATGACCGTCATTAGCCAAATAACGGGCGTTTAAAAGTCACATCGTAATTTCGAGTGTTTTTAAAACAGACGAATTATACATGACAACAACATTTTTGATCATGAGTGTGTTATATCGTTTTGAATAGTAAAAATAATACTTTAAATATTTAATAACGTTTTCAAGGATATTCATGCTATCGGAAACAACCCCTATTGCGCTGAAGAACAATTATTCATATTGGCCTATTTATGCATTTTTTGCTACGTTACTTTGTTGTAAAGAATGATGTCTGGTCTCCAGACCCATGAGATATACGGTAAACCTGATGACGAGATACCCCGCGAAACATCAGAGGAGTTCCACTTCAGGTGGTGGGACGATCCACGTCCTGCGTGATCCAACAGTTTGGTGGGTGAGGATCTTGTTCTCTTCTCATCCTGTAAATACATAAATTAAATAACATTTGGGTTTGCTGCTACAGCGCAAGTCCCCAATTATGGAATAGATATAATATTTGTTACATGTAGCGAGTTGGGATAACTAACTGTACCTTTGCATGAAGGGAAGTAACACTATATAAAAAGTTTGTCAAAAAGTTGCGTTATGTGACCATGTTATCTATTATAAATGAACCGCTTTAAAATATTTACACTCGAAAGGATATCCTTCACTTTGTTTTTTGACGTGATAACGTCTACATAAATCGACTGAATGCCGCTGCACACTACGACAACAAGCATGTCTCAATGTCCCACGTTCCGCCTCAGAGCCGAGTGTGCACGCGAGAGCGCGGAACAAGCGATAGAGAGTGCGTGATCGGCCTAAGCCGTTTTGGTTGTGACGCATCCTATCTCGTCTCGCACTCGATTGCGTCCTAAGTACGAAGTGAGACAGCAGCGATCACACAAGAAGAAAAAACTAAAAAAAAATGATAAACTTAATGGAAAAACTTGTAATTGTTCAATTTAACTCCCGCTTTTGTATTTATTACAAAATAATAGATAATTCTAGTAATAATACTGCAATTCCAATTCATAAAAGTATATTATTTTTTCATCAATGTTTTTTTATGACGTTAACAACGTAAAATTATCGTCCGTAAACCTGACTTTAACAGACAGCGCAACAAAGTTTTTTCAATGTCTCTAAATAGTATAGATATACTCGTATTAACTCAGTAGGAGCAGGATAAGAGATATTGTAGAATAATTAATATAATAATATGATCATGATCATGTAATTTAAATCGTATGCAATACGTATTTATAATCTTCATTAAAGTCTTAATCAGGAGAGAAAATACTACTACTACTACTTCCCGTCGTCCGCAACCAAAGTGATTTATTGCATAATGGCATCTGCATTGTGTACACCAATGTGCAGTGTATCCTTGAGCATTTTATTACATGCAGGATAGAATTGATCAGTCTCTAGCTGCAGTACCACTTCCAAGGTACCACACATGGAAATATTAAAAATGAAAAATCACATGTTACATAAATATTTCATGGTGACCCACTACCGGGAATCGAACCGCGACCTGTTGGACGGTAGTCAAATGCGCTACACCACTAATGCTGACTAAAATAAGTATTATTATATCTATTATTTCTCTTGATGAAAAAAAATGTTTGAATTCGTAGTACGATACACTAAATAATTTCCAAGCGTTTATTTTTACTTTTGACAGATGGGAGCCGAATAAAGTTGCGTAATTATTAGACAGGCAAACCAAAGACCGAAAAATGCAATACTTCATAGTTTTTGTCGCTTTACGAAGGTGAAGACACATGTATCATTAGTTCCGATATTTATCAAATCGATGTTATTGAGCCTACTTCTGCAACGAGGATTATTCAAGTTGATATCTTTCGCATGAAAAAATATAAAATGTGATTTAAATTAAAACCTATTTGTTTTTTATATTCTTTGTTTGTCGCGACACAGATTTTCTCAATTTACATTACGACAATAAAATATCCTATGCATATTTGGTGTTTTCTGTAGCTCCTGCACCCAATGACAAACTCCAATTAAGAGTTTTTATCGGGACTGTATTTAAAGTTTCTTTAAAATTGTGTATTTTTTGTAATATTTTTTTTATTGAATAAAAGACTTAAAAGGAGAAAAAAGTTTTACGACAGCGCTTTCGTACATATAATACTCTACTTTAAACGTTTTAGGGTATGTTTATAAACAACAAAATGTTGAGCAAAAATTAAAACATAAAGTGTGTTAAATTGATTAAAACTTCTTCATAAATAGAATGTCGATTTTTATGCGAAAATCGAGATCGTAACGCATTAGGACATCCCTAATCGATATAAAATTGAGCTGTCAAAAGTAAAAAAAACGTTGGAATTGGATAACACTATTGAGTTTATTTCACTTTCGTACATTGAGAAAAAAAAATATACAAACAAACATTCTTAAATATGTACAGAAAAGATTCGATTTCTTTCTGAATCAAATGAACAATTTCCACTAGCTCGCTTTGATGCGAAATTAAATAAAAATCATTGATTGGTAAAATTGAGGTTTAGAAATACGAGTTATTTTTTTAAATCCAACAGATAACGAATAGGATCAATCTAATACACATGACACAAAAAACGAGACAAAAATTTTGTGATGATTAATTATAATTATCATTAACATTTTAAGAAAATAACTAAATATAAATATTTTATTCTATGTGTGTTCCATTGTTTGTGTAACAAAACACATGAAATTATAAATTTATAGCGTGCATTTTTAACTACCGCGCTTTAAATTTGCGTTTATATGAATTTGTAGTTATGATTAATCTTCCATCTTAATTAAACAAAAACATAATACGTAGCCATGATTTTAATGGTAGCAACACACGATAACAGAATACAGGACGTTATAACAGATTAATCCTAATCTTTCGACATTCACAAACTACTGAATACTTTAAAAAATATAGAAAATCAAGCTTTTTAATGCCACTTCGGGCGATCGAAGAACGCAACACATAATTACTTCTTTTTAAAAAAATAAAATAAATTAATCACCGACAATGTGATTTGTATCTCCCCATTGTTAATGTTATGAATGTAATTATTGGATAATTAAAATATAAAACCTGATGACTCACAATCAACGTGGAATTTCGCATGTCTAACCATGAATGTAATAGCAACTGACAATGCTTCAAAACTCCCTTTATTTCATGTCCTGCAAACCGTTATCATGAATTTCAGTTTACCTGTTCAGAAATGGTCAAAGTGAACATAGTAGAATTGCAAAGCCTTCGCAAATTGGTTTTTCCGCCTGGTGAAATTTGAAAAAAGGCGATTAATTAAAAATGTACGAAGCAGTCCGTATCCTGTATAGTTTAACATCTGCGTCTCTCCATTGTGTTTGAGGGGAGTGTGAGCTTCATTTTGTATTGGTGAATGAATAATCTGAGAGAGCATACGTTGCACATTATAGTCTGACCAGGTAGGTTTAGGCTGTAGACAAGAGGTCTATGTTAATATTCGTACACCGGCGAGTTGGAAATGTGCAATTATAAATAAACGTAAAAATTCTCATCATTTTTTATCCCGTTCGCTTTATTGGTTTTATACAACAATGACTATACACATAATGTAGTCGAAAAAATGATGCTCTAAAAAACTACACACGGTTGAATTAATTTTCATTAAGGGGAATTCAATTGCTAATAGCGTATCATAGAGCAGATTGCTCCTTAAGGAGTCCTGCTTATATGAGACCCCACTAGGTCAGACTGATGAACACAAAATATAATTATGCAAGAATTAAATTACATATGTTTTAGAATATTCTTATTGATGTTGATTGAAGATTCTCTATTTTTAGTTAGGTTTTATTAATGGACATAAATTTATTTTAATGCATAGTTATCAAAAATATGTCGATTTATATTTCTCTCTACTTAAACTAGTGTTAATAGTGATAAGGAATTTATGTATGGAGTTAAGAAGGCCTACATACTGAGGTGAATCTAATATAATGTTACAAAACACCCAGGCTTCACAAAACACATTTAAGTTATTAATTTTTGTCTGGCCTTGAAATTATAACTCCGAACCCTTTTTGGTCACTGTCCATCCCTAAAAACGGACGATGCGGCAGTCTGAAAATATTATTAAAAATCCACATATTTTTCTTTGGAACGAGATAATTTTTTTATTAGTCATCAATTCTAACAAAAGTCTACAATAGAGCGAGCTGAAAATTAAATATAGAACTAGTTTTTCGAAATAAATAAACTATACATATAGCAATCTACTTTTTAAAATAGAAACATATAAACGGAATGCAGAAAAGACGCGAACGTGATTATAAAGTAGTCCTTAAAGCCGTAACTGCTGTCAAAACATACATTAGTAAAGTCTTTATGGCAATGACATCCACACTGATACCACTGTGATATCGATAACGGAATCATACATCCATAACCCACACCAACTCATATTTATTGCGATGAATAGCCAAACAGCATACTTTCCGGAAACGGTTATCCGGCTTTAAAGTGGGGCAATTTTAGCGCCAGAGTGGAACCACCAACTAACAGAAAGGTGGGTACTAAAGTGATAGATATAAAAAAATATAATTTTAAAGAGAACAATACATAAAAAATCCCGAATAAATAGCTTCGAATGATTAAGCTGAAGGAAATTAGAAAAAACGTTTTATAACAACATGTAACGTTTATTAAGTAAGAAACATATTAAAATATTTTATCACTAGGTATTATTCACTGAACTAACTAACTAACTAACCATCACGCCATTTCCTTTCCCGTAGGGATAGGCAAGAGAAGATAGAACGCCATACCCCACTGTTCCTGACATACTTTCCGTTAGCTCCCACTAACATTCATGACATCTTCTCCAATGCACATACGCCCGATTATTCCGACTTTTTCACATGACCACGTTGAAGTTACTTTGTCGTACTTGGACATGATCATGCCATGTCTTTCTTCTCGACCTTCCGCTCGGCTTCTACATTCAGACACACTTTGCATATTAAACTTCATTTAGCCGTTATTTTCATCACATCGTTCGGCTCCACCCCCCAACATGACCAAAACATCGTAAAAGCCCTTTCTTAATATTGTCGATAATACTATATCTATCAAAATTGCATCCTGCTCTAATTTCTGACATTTGTACACCCTATCATACATAGTCTTTAAAAATCTTTAAAAAAGAACACACAGAGGTATCATTAATTATCTAATGATTTTATTTTACTCTTATGCACGTTTTTTATATAAATAAATTGTAAGTAAATGCCATCTTATAAACAATTTAAAGGATATAAATTGAAATAAGATAATGTATGAATTATGCATGAATTTTTTGTTCCATGATTATAACTAACATGATTGAACTCGGTATATATATGTTTTGAAATCCAATAACTACATTTAAATTTAAGATTGTCGGCATATTACAACCAGGAAAAACAATTATTTTACTCTCAAAAGAGCTTGGAGCTTTCAGGTAGCTTAGGTTACGTGAAATATTTGGATTTCAATAAAGTAAACTCAATGTCAAACCTACATAAAAAACAATAAGATCTTTAGCCTATTCAAACTCATGTACAACGAGTTCAGAGATGTTAACGATTTTAATATTTCATATAGATTTATCGTATTTTCCGTTCTTGTGAGTATATCCTTGGAACCCCCAATTGTAGGGGCAAATGATCCAGTTGCCTGTTCAGTTGGAATAGAGAACCTACCCTAAGTACAGCTTAATTCAGGAACCATTTCCGGCCAATTTCCCCTTCCCACAGTATTGTGGCAACTTGCATTGAGTAATGAGGTCCAATTGTTAACCAGTTATAAGAGATACATAGTCAACCGCTTCTCTCTCGTACATCGTGAGATTATTCTTATTCTAAACCTAAACAACAAAAGATATCTCTACAATAAATTCAGTAAATTTATAAAGAACACAGCAACTATCGATAGTTTGAGATTGCGTTACTAATCAAATAATATATAAATAAATTGAACTAATTCATTTTCGTGTGAAAAAATCAAGCAGATTTTAGAATAAAGACCCATAAATAATGTTAACAAATACTAAAATCTTTCGAAATGAGTGGTGTAACATCGATTTTCCAGATCAGAACACTTTTGCACAGAATAGTTGTTTTAATAATCTCTAATATTAAAAGACTGCGTTGTTGTGATGAAAACATTGTACACCGTCATATCAAACAATTTTTAATAAGTTGACATATTTTTAATAAGGACCCGAAGCTTTTAAAGTAGTTGAGAGGTTCGGTTATGACAGGCGAAAATGGAAAAAAAAAAAGAACTATTGATTTCCTATTAACTGCCCTAAATATTATTAATACTATCCCAATTTTACAGTAAAATACTAATAAGTATAGCGTAACATATTATATCACCAACTAGAATAAAATTTTCGTATCGTGGGCTTTGAAGGGAATGAGTTTTTTTGCGGAGGCCATGCGTTCAACCACATTCCATAGGTAAACTTTGCATACAACATGGTCTTATGTAATAATATTGATATTTGCGATGTTAACGGTTCGATTTCACTACACATCACATTTTGTGTACCGGGGCTTTAAAAATGGAAATAAATATTATTAAGAACCTAAACCTCCGATAGCATCGGATAAAAAGCTGAAACATAAATGTGAGAGTAATATCTTGATACTCCAATAATATTTAATCTTCTACCCATTTACCTACATTTAAGTACGTTGTTAAATCAAATCGCATTACATACATGAATGCCAAAGGTCGTAATCAACAATCGTATTTACAAAACCGTAAGTAAAAACGGGTTTACTTGATTTAGATTAGTTGAGTAAACAACATTTATCGCAAATAATATTACCGTGCGTTAAGTAAAAGTCCCAGCAATTATATAGGTAATGGTTACTAAACGTTCAACCGAAAACAATTAGAGATGAATATAATGATGTGAGCTTTCGCTAAGCTGTGTAATCAGTCAGAACACCAAATTGGTTCTATAAAAATACACTATACAACCTCTCTTTTTTAAAGCTTTGGTTGGAGCTTAGAAGCTAACTAATAAAAAGTTTTCTCAAAGCTCCCTCCTTACTGAATTGTAGTCAGCGATTGTTTCTTTTCCTTTTTTCTACCACTCCGAAGTGGAATTTTCCCTACTTGCTTACATTCACAACAATGAGGATTACATCAGTTTTATAATATGAGAATGTTCATAGAAGTATGGAATACGAGCATGACCTTAATATCCACTCAAAATTTGTTTACCTAGTACATGAGCTTTCTATTCAAAATAACCCAAAAAAGAGTACTATTTAATGAGGGAAGGATTGATTACAGGAGAGAACGATTTTCTTTGTATCAACGTGAATATGAATTCATAACAATGCGACCCATGTAAGTTTTTTTATTATCGATAGTATTATTTTAATGTTTTATAAGTGGAATCATCATCATTCACACCATTATCGCTTTGCCTATCGTGGAGCATAATGGAATCCACAAACTGCCTCCAAGCCAAGCGAACTCTCCAAGCTTCCGTGCATCCACCCAAGTCAAGTCCACACGTCCCGCAGCTCTCGACGCCAAACTGCCGACGAATTGTCATACAGTGACGAGTACGACCATGAACGTCGAGAAAACCAGAATGCCTTGTATAATAGGCAATGGTTATAAAGGCTCTCGGGATACGTAGTATATGGCCTAGCCAGCCGACACGCCTTCGCGCGCATGACAGTATATAATACGCAGGGTTGCTGTGTTCCCCGTTGCCTCACTATCTGTGTTCCATACAAAGTCAGAAACCACGACACACCTAAAATTCTTCTAAGAACCACCATAAGTGGAATCAGTGGAGAGTAAGTAATGATAAGCCTATTATGATTTTTAATTTTTTAGGAATATAAAACATTTTACAAGGTTCCACGTCCCCGCAGCGTCTCGACTGCAAACAGCCGATGGATGTGTATGAATATAGAAGAGATTTGTATAATACTTTCTAAGCCGGTATAAGCCCATAGTGAGCTGAAAGTTATATTCCTTAGATCGGCTTACTTTTAATGAGAGATCGTGGGCTTCACACTTCGAAAATGGGAAATTAATGGGTCAGGGGAAACCTATTTTATATAGCGGAGCAAATGGAGAATACTCTTTACAGGGGACCACAAGACAGGGAGCGACCAACTTCTACAGGTCAGCTCAGCAACCAGTACAATCGATAGTAAACGATATATAAATTCAATTTCTTGTTTTCTGGGTATAACAAAATGTTTTAAATATAATGAACTGGTGTAAAGCCCACTTTATATACGGACAGTTTACTGTGGCAGATTTCTGTTTCAGAAAACTACACAGTTTCTTGTACCGTTTCTGACAGTAAAAACTGCGCGGTTTGAATTTTTACCTTTACCACGGCACAGCTTACTGTCTGTCGATCTTATCGATTTTTTGCAGACCTATCGATTTTTTGTGGAGATTTATCAAAATCTACTGAAAAAGTACAACCGATTTATCGATTTTGGAGTCATTTTAATTGGAAAAGCTAATTCATTTTATGCGATAATAAGCGCAGATAAATTCAACATATTAATGAATAACTTTAGGCGAACTTCTACCGACTTAACAATTTGGCAACATTACTCATCTGTCAAATAGTCGTTTATTCGATATTTTGAATTTCGATCTAGGATTTCAGTTCATATTATTTATTACATTATATTCATAATTCGCTATCATTAAAAGTTTACCAAAGTTTATTAATAATATTACCGATACTATTGAATGTTATATGAAAGGTAGTATTATACTGTCGTAAATCGCCGCGAGTGATGCGCGCGCCGAAACTGTGTGAAAAAAGTGTGGGAATTTAGCGCACAGTGAGAATTGGCACTAGCACATCAGTTTTTCATCCAGTTTTAGCCTTATAACGGACAGTTTTTCAGACTGCACAGGAAACTGTATGGTAAACTGTCCCGTATATAGTGGGCTTAAGCGTAAATCTGTAATAATTGCGTAAAAGAAATAGGATGTATTAGCTGTAACTCACATATTTAAATCAAACAAGATTTTTAGGCTCTGTTTTTCATATATTATTTACAATGTGACAGTTTTTTTCTCCTTGGTAATACTCGTATTAATGAGATATATAAATACTTTTTAGACAACAATAAATTTCAATTACCTACCTAACATTTAGCTTGCTCTGTTAAGAAGCCTTTGAAATTACGCTACAGAAGGATGACTCAATGGCCGAGCAGCATGAAGTAAGAAAAGGATTAGTAAAAAGAAGCATTGGAGGATGTTAGAAGTGTGTTTTCTGTAGGAGAGCGCGTAGTAAGCCAACATCTGATAAGGGGTAAAATACTTCCTTGAGCGTTTCCGTGAGCGTTTATGACTCTTACATATTTACCTACTTCCTTTTACTTATCTTATGTAATATATGTCCAGTAGAGAAGAGTTTGAATGACGGCGAAAATAATAGCCGCTTTTAACGAAAATGTTTGTTTATGCAGCAGTAAAATATATATTCTTACATATTAGTTAGACTTGCGATAAACCAAAATAAAATCTGTCTCTCACCACAAAAACGCCAAAATAAATCAACCCATTATACACAAATACACAAAACATCATACTTTGTACAATGTAAGTAATAAAAAAAAAACGAAAACGAATGATTGGGAAAATTAACACGTAATCTAATAAATAAATGCTTACCATGGTTACTAGTAATTAATTAATTTGATTCATTCAGTGAATTTTTGATTAAAAGCTCGTGAGTTATTATTGTCGGACTTAAGACTCATAGATTGAAGGGTCTGTGATATTTATTTTTATTTACATATTATTAACATAAGACTATTTTTCGTTGGAAAAAAATAATTGAGCGACGATATTTTAAAAATTTTTTATCAAATAAAAACCCCTGCATCACGTTAGTATTTCATTTCTTTAGTTAATTCAATCATAATTATTACAGTCTACATAATTATTTTATTTGAATAGAGCCATGTTACTCACACACACATTTTTGTATGAAATATTTCGTGTGAATAATTCCATGAGTACCTATACCATAATATTATGTATCAACCCTTTTAGTGTGTTTCATAAAGCTGGCCAAGAAACATAACTTTCTTAAGGTTTCAAACCTTGGTCTGGTACTGAAGAGTATAAACTGATCATCTTACCTTCATGTAATGAAAATTAACAAGATTCACTGCACTTGGTGTACCGATACAGTGCCCCTATGCATCCCTTGGGTTCCGTATAAGGGAAAGTAGTAGTAGTATGGTAAGAAAAGTCATATTATCTGGCCAGCTTTATGAAAACACTATAGGGTAGATAGATAATATTTATGGTACAACTCATAATAGGCATTAGGAAGATTTTACATAAAATATAAATAGTTGTTTTGAGATCACCAGAAACTTTTCATAATCTTCGTTCAGTAATGAAGGTAAGTTCATTACTTCTTGATATCAGAGGCTTTAGGGTCGAATTTATGCCCCTTCTCGCGTACAAGCGAAGTTACTGTAACGTCCTGATCTTATTAAATAATATGTATATTTGATTTTGACATTATGCTTGCCCTGTATGTTAAAAACAATATCATTGTTTAAAGGAATATATTAAGATATTTAGTGAACATGCTAATCATATTTAGGTAATATATATTATTATCTTGGAGAAATCACTATAGTAATTATTATATACTTATCAGGTTTACTTTTTAAATTAGAAGTGGTTAAAAATGTAATGTTGTTTGCTGACGACAGATTGAAGTGAACCTTTATAAAAAAATACGATTCACCAATATTGACATAAGTACCCCTACTTGGATTTTCGTTAGATAATATAATGACGAGAAATGCTGTTTTATAGAAGAATTAAATAATCAATTTGTTGATTTTTGGCTTATCCTAGTATTATATCTTTTTATTTAGCAATTTAGCGAAATAATTTTTAAAAAAAATTAAGTGTGTCCTATGCGAGATATTCTCAAAAATGAAGCTTACAAATCATTTAAAATTATCTCCTGTACATAAAGAACAGTGTAGCAACCCGCGATCACCTTTAGCCAGAACTGTGGTGTAATAATTATAGAAGGCTCAAGTACGAGAAGCGCTCATATTTTATAGACTGGAGCAAATCTGCATACAAAGGACAGCCAAAGAGCTTTGTGAATGGAGACGAGTATGACAAGATTCACCAGACATTAACATTTACCCCGTATTTGCAAATTATTAAACATTTTATCGCGTTTAAATCAATGTTCAAGCTATGCAAGCTTATATAAGTGCTTTATTATTATCGATTTTTAATATAGAATTCTGAGTATTTGTTGTGAAGCTGTGATTTAAACAAACCCTCTTGTTACCCAGAGGAATGCACAACTAAGGAATTTAACCGCTACCTAATTTGGTAATGAATAATCAAAGTACCTACCTACTAATGTATGTAGAAATAATTTCCATTAACTTGCATACTTGTGCGTTTTAAGAAACAATGTATCACGCATTTTCGGTTGATAAAGTACAGTGCATCACATCAAGGAACATAGGTACAATAAAAAACTTTTAGTTGTCTGTAAAGTCGGTTACGAGGACGATAATTTTTACGTGATAACGTCATAAGAAAACAATGATGAAAAATAGCATACTTTCATGAATTGAAATTAAGTCATTATTACTGAATTATCATTATGTTGTATAATACAAAGCAGGCGATTTAATTGAAAATTACAATATTTATCCATAATTCATATTTTTTTTGCACTCGTTAATTTCACTTTCACTTTGTAACTTGTGTGCTGCTGCTGGTCTCCCTTCTTTCTACTCGGACGCTATCGGCCGATGGAGTGGAAGAGAGATGATGCGTCACAAACCGAACGCTTGGGCCGATCGTCGCCTACTCTAATCGCTTGTTCCGCGCTCACTCGCTTGTGCACACTCGTCGGAATCAGGCGGAACGAGGACAATGAGTCATCGCTTTTTCGTGTGTGCAGTGCCGGCGTTCATCGATTTATTAGACGTTATCACGTTTAAAATGACAAAATGAAGATGGAAAAACTGCAAATTAATTGTATCAAACTCCCAACGCGCAGACGGGAAAAGAAAGAAATATATACTTAAAGTTGCTGCATACGCCTGTCTTGTAAATTATTTTGTGTGAAACCATTTTATATAATTTACTAGTGTACTAAATTACATAATAAATATGTTTGTTTATTGTTTCGTGACAAATACAGTAATAGAAATGGAGAAAGATGGGAGTAAACTTGGGTGGGGTTTGGTAGGAACAATGTTGTATCACTTTGTATTTAGTTTTATAATTCCTAAATAACGAGAGCAGAGTATCTTGAAACAGAGGTTGTTAATTTTTCGAATGGGCTCATCAGGATAAATAGGAAAAAGTTTGTTTATATCTTCAACAGCTCTGGCTTTTCAAGGCGTACGAGTACATAGGAATATTATGTAAGTACATAGACATATTGCCATTTCATTCCAGTGGTATTATGTCCCCCCCCCCAAAATGATAATTTTGTAGTTTTCGGAACTAAAAAACCTATTTAAGTATGATTTTTCAAGTATTTATTAGAAAATAAACGGCGATAGAATGTAAGAAATTTACTAAGCCTGAATAGGTACGGGGCGAATATGGAAACGCTCTTAATTTTCATTTTTTAAAAATATGTTTTTAACATTGAATTATTAATTTTTTAAAACATTCAATCACAAAATGAAAGGGTAGTAACAAAAATATAAGTTGATGTATTGTAAAATTAGAATAAATGCTAGTTTACTTTTGATAAGGGTTTTCAATTTTTTCAGATATACAGGAACAGAGATATAAACTACGCGTTGAAAACTTTTTTGTTTTTGAATTTATTTTGATGTGGGTGTGACAGCGTTATTTGTTACATTGAAGTAATTAATCTTTTTATACAAAATGTTGAAAAGGAAAAAGAATCAACTTTTAAAGGGTTTTTACGCTTGTAAGGGAAGAATCAATTGCATTTGCTCAGACGCGTTCATTTTCTACTGTCCATAAAACACGTTGATAAGTCACTGTACCCAATGCCAATGCCAATTTACAATTTAACAATATTTCGTTACCGGTATTTATTTTGACCTATTATATTTGTCAGAGAAAAAAATGTATTGAACATCAACTTTAAATTTTGTTGTACTTCCGGGATACACCTACATAAAACTTTACATAACGCATTTTTGTATATTAAGTTATGATTTGAATTTTTACTGAAATGTAACACAACACCCACGTTTTTTAAAATAATGTTGTATCATAAGAAACGCAAATGTCTTTTTACTTAGACTCATAGACTTTTCGGCGTCTACCAGTTTCGAGACGTGATCGTCTCGTCGTTCAGGACACTACCCAACATCTTCCTACCATCACCACACCGAAAAATAATTATACTGTAAATATGTAATTGAGTCACCCATCTCCAAAGTTCATCTTATCATTTTGCTTTGTTTTGAGATATTCACAAAAACGTGGAGCATTGATCTTATGGTGATTTTTGTACTTGAAGTTTCTCAGTCGTTATCTAACTGCAAAAGACTAGTTTTGGATTTTTTGTAGGAGAATACTTAAATAAGCCAGAACTTTGGCAGAATTCAGTTAATTCTTCATAAAAATTGGACAAGATAAACTTTAGAAGTTGGATGCGGAAAGAAGTAACAAAGAAAGTAAGCTCTACCAAGAACAGTAAAGTTATATTATTTTGTGGAGATTAAGAGGATGCGATGTTACGTAGTCCTAGTACTTCTCCCTAATGAATGTATGTATCACAAAAGCAATGATTTTTGACGTGATAACGTCTTATAAATCGATGAACGCCGGCTGCACACAGGAAAAAGCATGACTCATTGTCACGTTCCGCCTGAGCCGAGTGTGCAAGCGAGAGCGCGGAACAAGCGATAGAGAGGCACGATCGGCCTAAGCGTTCGGTTTGTGACGCATCTATCTCTCTGCCGCGTAAAAAAATATTTGAATCAACGAGTGCAAAAAATGTTATATTTACGGGAAAAAAATTTAATTTTCAATTAACTCCTGATTTGTATTATACAAAATAAAGATAATTCAGTAAAAATAATTCAATTCAATTCATACAAGTATGCTATTTTTCATAAATGTTTTCTTATGACGTTATCACGTAAAATTATCGTCCGTAAACCGACTTTAACTGACAACCAAAAGTTTTTTCACTGTCAAAACTGTCAAGTAGCGTGTTTGTGTCATCTTATTTTTAAATATTTTATTCGTTAAAAGAGATTATGTAGAGATACACTATTTAAAAAAATTAGACGATACAACTTCTGGTCGATATCTAAAACGTGCGAAAAAAACATTGTTAAAGTGCTTAATTCTAGGGAGAAAACCGAGGACTGCAATTGCATGGAGAAGCGGCCACGGGTCACGTAACAGCGCATGCCCTTAAAAAATGACGTGTAAATGAAGAATTACGAAAATAAACAAACTGAAAATAATTTTCTCCGTAAGGTTTTTTTTTAGTGGATAAGATTTTATTCTGAATTAAATAGCAGTAAGCTGGCAACATTGACAGCTATTGGAATAAATATTCGTCCGAATAGAAATTATTTATTGCAAATTCTTCCTTACTGCGGGGAATAAACTGCCAGAAAAGTATTTTATTGGAGCTTTTTACGCTGAAAGGCAGGTAATAATAATATAATATATTCGTAGTAGTAATAGTTATAGTAATAGTAATAGTAATAGTTAAGTTGCCGTTAACTTGGGGTACTCCAGGGGAGGTGGGAAGGTTAGAGAAATTAGTTACACATTCATATAACGTTCAACAAGATTGTGGTCCAGTGATATTCGCTGACTCCGGATTGGAATCTCTAGGTTCGAATTCCGCTCTACCACCACCTTTAAAATTATTATTTTAATATTTAAAATAAATGCAATGTACTTCAATAAATAATATTAGAAACAGCAAACTTATTAATTAATGAATCGATTATACATTGTGAAAGATATGTAAATGCACGGGTTTCCATGGATAGCGGGCATTTTAAATTATATGAAAGCCGGTGGAAGTTTTATTTTTTAAATAAGCAAAATTTATTTTTAAATTCGGAGAATGATAAGTGACCGCTGACTTTTTTGCAAAAATATTTCCAGATTTAGTTTTTTGTGTTCATGGGTTTTTAAAACGGTACTTTTTTTAAATGTCTGTAGTCTAAAGTCAGGCAGGCATTTTTTATATTATTAATATTATTTCAGGTGACCTTAGTAGTACAGATCTTGAAATAGGGGGATTATTTTAGCACTTGTGTATATAGTATATGTATATTTGTATATGGCATGTCGCTCCGTCGTATAGTAATTAATACGGTATTCTAGATTCACTATATCATTAAGTATTATTTAAAAAATACCTAAAAGAAATTATACTTGATGAAAACAGTAAATTAAAACCAGAAATAAAGGGAAAGTAGAAAACCGTGACGCTTTAAAGTCATAAAATTAGAAATATTAAATTTCTTTTTTATTTCCAAACCTTACATATTTTGGTATTCACCCAATATTTTAGTAAACAATTTGTTAACCCTATCGTTTTATATGTTTTCGGTTCGGATAAAGGACGCGATTTGAGACTTCAATGGTAGTAATCCTAAGACCAAGTATCTATGGTAATCCCTCGTTATTTTCCCCGATCTCGTTATTTTGTGGACCCGAATAATAAGTCCAGGGATAATAATATTTTGGTAAACTTTAGAGCTATTAAGACTCCCTTTACTTGTTCATCTTTGCCTTAATAATATTTATCCATGCAACAAATAAAACCAAATGAACGTGTACTTAATAAAAAACTTCCTAAAAAGTCTTCCGTAATTAATTACCCAAAATATCGTACCTAATTATATAATTAATATGTAGAATAACAAACAAAATTCATGATTAATTTTTCGTGGAATCAAATTTTTTCCAATTATCAAATAAATTAACGCCTTTCGGGATTTACAAATTAATGTAGATTCAATTATACTTTTTTTTTGCATATTTTTTATTCCAAACGTTACTTGCTCTGTTTAAAAAAGGGTAATCCTTGCCCATTAAAAATGTTTAATTTGAAACGACAGATTTTGACGGCAGTTATTTTGAATATTTTAGACTCGTATTTCCCTGAAAAATATTTAGGGTAAAACAGACAGTTTTTTGTGATTTAAAATGGTAGATGCTTTTTCCAGCTTAATCCGAGCTGTCTTTACTGAGCTGTTTTGTTTTCACTGTCAATATAAATTACGCATTTTAATTTTATTAATTTGCTAAGAACAAATGTTGAATAATAATTATTGGCTACTATCACAATTTTTGACGAAATTACGTCTAATAAATCGATGAACGCCGGCTGCACACACGAAAAAGCATGACTCATTGTCACGTTCCGCCTGAGCCGAGTGTGCAAGCGAGAGCGCGGAACAAGCGATAGAGAGGCACGATCGGCCTAAGCGTTCGGTTTGTGACGCATCTATCTCTCTTCCACTCGTGAATTGTTAATAGCACATTGTTACCTGTAATTAATTTGTATAATTTAAGTAAACAAATATTTGAATAACGAGTGCAAAAAAATGTGATTTTCAATTAACTCCTGCTTTATATTATACAAAATAATGATTATTCAGTAATAATAATTCAATTCCATTCATAAAAGTATTCTATTTTTCATCAATGTTTTCTTATGACGTTATCACGTAAAATTATCGTCCGAAAACCGACTTTACAGACAACAATTTTTTTATTTTATTAAACTTTTCGTTGAAACGAATAACTTATGTCACGATCAAAAATATACTTTCAAGATTTATTGCACTTTGTGTATCAATATCAGTGCCCTATGCTCCATTAGGTGCGAATAAGGGATAGTAGGAGTAACTTAATTTAAGCCATAGTTACGGTATGTGGAGCTTTCATGGGAAGCGTCGCGTCGATCGTTTAACTTCAAGGCAGTTTGAGGAATAAGTAAGAGATGGTGATGATGATAATATGACTAGGACAATACCAATAATGTGTTTACACAAGACATGCACAAACATTATTATTTATCCATTATTTAACATGAACTGCAAAGCAAAATCCACGTCTGGATGTAATATCACCTGACAGAGCGGGATCATGGAAGCTTTTCATACGAATTATTAAGTTAACCCGGCTTACATTTTAACATTGAGAATTAATATTCTAACATTATATTATGCCGTCAAAGCAAAACTTTCCTCGTTGTCGGTATAGTTTTGAGTAGGTATTAAAAGTATTTGGTTCTATACTGTATAAATATTCTAAAAGTGCCGCAGATAAAAACTATTAATTTTGAGGAATAAAAATAAAATATTACTAAATATACATACACTTGATTTATTTGATCGGTCTTACGCTTTCAGTATCAGTCCAAGGTATCACATTTGAAACATTAATAATAATAATTTTACCATTTTCTTGTAAACTTTTAATTTGCTTTTAAGGTGCCCAAATATTCAAAAGGAAGCTGATTAATTAGGATAATCTAATGGATACAAAAGTATTTTTTATAATAAACTAGTTTGCTCTAATTGAAGATGTAATGAATACAAAACCACATTAAAAGTTTATATCTTTATAAAATGCCCCTTGTCCACGAAGAGGACGGTCATTGTTTCCAAAGCTGTAAAATAAAAATAATAACTTAATTACTCATGAAAAAGGCCGCTTAGTTAAGAAGCTAAATGTTGTGTAAACATCGCTGGAATGATCGTTTTATTATACGGATAATTTCTTAAATATCTAATACGAGAAATGGTTAAAAATTCAGAAACTAAAGATTTTCCGTTAATGCGGCTTTAAACTAAGCGAACGTAGAGTGAAAATTGAATTCTAGATGAGGTGTTTAGTGAAAGAATTTGCAGGGAAATATTCAGGAGGGCGCTGCATAGCTTTTTATAACTGGGAACAGCCTCAGACTGCACTACCATCACCATCGTGAAAATTTCCCTACTTCTCCACCTTTCTCCTTCACATCCACCTCCCACATTACTTCCTTAGGATATTATTTCCGAAAGATAGGGAAATTGACTAGGGCTAGAAGGGGCTAATGCGAAAAGCGCGAGCTCAACAAGATCCAAATCGTTCTAAGCCAAGCTTTATAATAATTCACACTTCATACAAAAGTATTTTATCATTTGAAAATCGAATGAATTATACATAAACATACAATATATTATGTAGGTGGACCATTAGGTCTTAATTATCATTGAATTTTTCTACGTTAATCTCTTCCGCGATACTAGTGGAACCAAAAAGGTGAAACAGCATAATAATGAACAAATCAAAATTAATAAGCCCTTAAGCATTCATTAAATTTCTGATTTTCGTATGAATAAAATTAGTATCTACTAAGCATACCGATCAAACCAAAAACAGGATATTTAGAAATGTCTTTTGTCTCTCTGGTAATACCACGATTTAGAAAAAAGCTTATGACTTAATAAAGCCATATAAAGAATACTTAATAAAATTCCATTTAATAATTATGTTTTGTTTTGTTTTCCATGGCAAAAATAAATCATGTTTTTACACTTGAAATCAGCATCCTTAGAGAATTAAACACTTCATCCCGGAAATATGAAATATATGTGTGTTATTATAAAATAATATGCTGATGCAGAATGGGTTCACTGAACACGCAAAACAGAATATTCACTGTTGCGTGTTATGTACCATTTCCGGTTCTGCCAATATCCTTGTTCCGCTATAAATAAGAATATAGGCAGAACCGCTACGCCAGCAATAGGAAAAGACAATTTCGTTTTCAATATACACAATTCAGTGATTCATAAAAAAAATATGGAATGATTATAGGTATTAGATTATATTGATTTTTTAACACTTCAAAGCAAAGTTGTTAAGTATTTTTTGTTGTGTTCTTCAAATGTCTTATGTACCTACATATATATTTATTTATACATGTACGATGTACGAGTATGTAGATAGTTGTCCAGTTGATCAGCAAATACCTTAAGCGCGCTTTAAGCGGTACAGAAAACTGTACAGTTTCTTGTGGAGTTTGCAAACTGTCCCGTATAAAGCTCAAACTTATTGAAATTTTTAATGGTCGGGCCGATGCACGACGCGACGTTTGGCTGACCTGACAGTTAATGTTTTTTTTATGTAATTGTTTAAGTAGATATTGATATTTTTAATGCTTTTAAAAACGTAAAAATCCAAAAACATATTTATATTATTAGCTATATTATAATATCTTGTCTGCAAACATCCGATAATAACTTACAATCTAGCTTAAATTATACATATTTAGCGTGTCTTTTGACAGACGGTACAGTTTTCCGAACACGAAACTATTTTCTATTTTAACAATTTTTTGGTCCCGTATAAAGTGCGCATTAAAATGGACTGTCCGCATTAGGGTCAGTTGTTTGGTCATTTGTCATTAGTAATAATGAAAAATCGATATCAAAAGTAGTCATAGTTTTAATTCAGTTTTTCAATTGAGAAAATAATTTCTTTAACAACATTTCTTAGGACCTACAAACAATACACGTTATGTACATAATTATTATATATAACAATTTTTCCGTAGCCACTACCCTTAAAGACGCCTCGTTTAAAAGCAGGCTCTATTGCTTTTAATCCTGCAAATAGACTATTGTTTTTGCTACATCTGTTAAGTATTACCATTAATAACTATGAACCGAAATACACCTTACAAATTATTTAAGAAGAAAATGCATTCGATATGAAATAAATTTCTAGATCCCACATTGAATTCCTAGGACGGTGGACGATACGAATAGCGAGTGACGTAAAGACAAAAGCGGCTAAAACCTATAGCCTATAGTATATTATTCCCGTCTAGTATCTGTGAAGGTATGTATAATGTAAAAGGTGTATCAGAATGTTTTTCCTTTGTTGATAAATCAGAATTAGTTCAAACTCGCTTTATTTACAGTTGAATTAAAGAGCCGTTTTTGAATTTTTATTTCCGAAAAACAGCCGATTTTAAATGTGCACTATCCACTTCTTCATAATCATTTAGCCTGGCACTAAAATTTTGAATCACTCGCTGGAGCATCGCTCTTGGAATAGCGTTGATTTCTTCTGTGATTCTTTGCTTAAACACATTTAAGTTGGGTGGTAGCGGGTTGAATACTTTACTTTTTAAGTAGCCATAGGGCACCTGCTGATTTTTGCCTATAGAGGTTTTTTGCCTTCAGAGGAGATTTGCAAAAATCAGCAGGCGTTAAATTTGGACTCCTCGGTGGCCAGTTGATGTCTCCTCGGCGACTTATTACTCTTTTAGGGAATAAATCGTGAAGAGCAGCTATCGAATCGTTCGTGACGTGGGAAGTGGACTCCATCTCCCTGGAAAAATCTTTGGCGGTTGTAGCTAATCTAGTATTGCATTTCTGGAGTCAGAAAATCCGAATCATATGGCAAAAAAACAAAAACGAAAAACATTCTGAGACACCCCTTATATCCTATCCTCTTGGCGGCTATCACATACACTAAAAAAGAACAGAAAAAGAAGAGACAAATTGGAAAACGAACATGAAGATAACGCTTAAAGACATTTAAAAGAACGGATTTTATTTTTATATCAAGTAGATTCTCTGTAGTAGGCGGTTATCGTTTTTACTACTGAAAGTATTGCGTAACGTAATTTTTACCTTTATTTTTGTTCTCTATAAAAAACATTAAGACCTAAATATAAAATTCTAAAATTTTTTGACAATCCGATAAAATCGGACAAACAAACAACGGAAGAACGATGGTACTAATTAAAAAATTATAACTCAGAAGTTTAAAAAATTCAACAATAAGCATGGAATAAAATACATAATATAATATGGAAAAGTTATTACAGACTGCAAAACTCTCAAATCCATTATCAGCAACTTTCCACGAGATGACTTTATAAATTATTATTCAAATGATAATGGATTCTTCAAAAAAATATGTATTTGTTTACTTGTTGAGTTCTACAGTTTCGTCAGAATAGTGCATAAGGCACTGCGTTGGTACACCAAGTGCAGTGTGTCTTGATCATAACGATTATGTAATTAGGTAAATTTGTAGGTACCTACCGACTGATTTCTATGTATTTTGTACAGTGTATTGTAATATCATTGTATAAACATGACCTGTTTATTTAATATTATTTATTCTTTCTTTACTTCAAAAGTTTGATAAAATCAATTACTAGAATATAATTATAGCATCGTCACAAATACGAATAACACATTAGTAATTCTTGTGATTCATTAAAATTAATGGAAACTATGTACTCGAATGTTGATTGAATAGTTTAAAAACCTAATTAAAAAGTTAAAGTGGTTTAGCAGTAGCTTGTTTTTACACAAAAAACAGATAAAATATCAATTCACAAATTATTGGGAAATTCATTACGAGTCATTGCACTAAGGTGCTAGATTCAATAATAATCTATCATAAAAATTTAGGTTTCGTATGATTGTGACCACAAATCGTAATCGACGGATTAAAACGATTCGATGGACAAAAAAGTTTTTTTTTGTTGTGAGTTTCATTCCTGGCGAGGTCAATATTATGAAATATTTATTAAAATGTGGTTTTTAAAATAAAAATATTTGGACCAGCGCTGAAGCGTAAAACATCTTGCCTTCGCGTAACAAATTATCAAGATTCACTACACTATTAGAAAAGTAGTACTTACATACTAGTAGTAAATTAATATAACACTACGAATTTTAAAAATGTTTTCGTGTACACGCGAATATTTAAAAATTTTGAAGCAGGATGAAATATCTCTAAAATGCACGCAAAAATAAATTTAAAATGTTGAAAATAATATTCATTTCAAAATCGTAAACAATGACGACATTACTTGCGTCTACATTTACTGTTTTTGATTTCCGTTTTAAAACCCCTAAAGCGAACGTTTTTTTCATTTCAAGCAAGCGGACCGCATCTCAAATCATTTATAATTTGCAACCTCAATCCACATACAGGTCTCTATCACTATTCATTAAATATCAATATTTTTCTAAATATGGAAACTTTACTGGTCTATTCACTTATTTTTACTATCATTACAAATGTAACTATTTTAATGTACTGTTTGTTTCCTAAATAAATGAAAAAATAAAATAAAATAAAAATCACAAAACAAGATGGGCCTCCATTCAATCTCTCTAGAACAGCTGTTGAGAGTAAATCTGACACATCTGAGTTGAGTTGACGGTATTGAATTTATTGAGTACTTTAATTAAAAACAATGTTCATTTCAATTTAATTCATAAATAAAACAAGTAATACATCATAATATATATATTAAATTTATTCAATAAACATTAATTAAATTACACCAAAGTACGAAAGTCGGAACCACAGATTATTGTAGTAGCCACCTGTTTCATGACGTCGCTACTGTAAAATGACGCACTTACTTCAATCATTTGGCGCGGTATTTGATAAACGGAACTTTAAAAAATCGTATCTTCATTAATAAAACACAAAAAAAATCATCGGCTTAGTTAAATAGTAAGCTAATAGAAAAAAATACTTTAGAAAACTACGAAATTGCTGATTGTACTTTGAAAAGATTTTCCTAAAAACGGCGCAGTTTGCCGATTATAAATAAAGTGTTACCACGTCTATGATGTGATGCAGGGAGACTCCGAAGGTGACTGGCAGTGGCTGGGCGTGGTCCAGGGCGGGACGTACTCCAGCATCATACGCCGACTGCAGCTTCTTCATAAGCCGATATTCCTGAATGTCACACGACACCACTGGAAAAAAACCAGCAATAAAAGCTGCTAAGATGATTGTATTAAGAGCATACTACACCACGTGAATCATTAATATATCTCCTGTAAAAAAAAAATATTTAAAAAAATTAGACAATGCAAACACGCATCATTAGCTCAAGCACAGAAAACTATCGAAGTAGTTAAAAACGTGCTAATCCCGTGCTAACGCTAACGATTTGAGCGATCACAATGACATATCGTTCAATACAGCGATCGCTGACCCGAACATTGACGATCTGAGCCGAGCGGAGCCGAACTACGCTTTAACACGGCAAACGTACGTCAAACGTCAAATCATCGCGCTTGTCGGATTTTTTATTATGTCGACTGCTTTTCTTAATATTTGGCTTGCCGAAAACCGGCTAAATTATAATAAAGATTGAATGAAGATTGTGCGAATAAGATATATCTCGGGAAATAGCTCGCGACTAGTATGCGCTCGTTTAATAATCCCGATCGATAACTTTTAACGCGTGTTCCATTGTGATCGCGAAAACGTTAAACATCCATGGGTAAGAAATCGTTATCACGTCGCTTATTACCGAGTCGGTACTGATCTGTGATCGAGCAAATGCTGGTCGATACATAAAATGTGTGAAAAAATCATTGTTCTAATGTTAAATTCCAGCGAGAAAATCGAGGAATACGTTTGTATGGAAAAGCGGCCTATCAAAAACACTAAACCTTTTTTATATTTTCTAAGATAAACTTGTAGTGAACGTGTTCAAATAACATTTAATTTAACATTGATTTAGTTTCAAGTTTAATTCAAAATTACCCCACTTGACTCTAGTGAGCTTTCGAGAGCCGACTTCAGCCCCTGATAACGAAAGAGATCTATCGATGTACATACTACGAACTGTCTGTTCATAACATAATACTATCTATAGGTATACATGGACAATAGTTTTAAATTATTCCTAAAAATTGGGTCTGTTACACAAATAGACTCATTGATTTAATAAGGATTCAAGTGAAAAAGTTTAAACAAGTGCCGTTAGAGTATAAAGTTTCAGTTAATTTGGTCCTTTTACCGAGTTCTATTTAATGAAAGCTCACTTAATTGAAAGACGATAATATTCATTTAAAACAATTTTTGGAAATTGAACACCATAATAAATATTTTTAATCATATGATAATTATGTTTGTATTGTATGTTTGTACTATTAAGTAACTGTAGAATGAAGTTTTTAATAATAATATTTTTTTTTGTATAATGTATTAAATCTTTTATCCGACTGAAAAAACCTGAAAAATCGGTCTTGCGGACTTTTTCTGTTTTTTTAAATTTTTTAAACCTGCAAGATTATTTTTATGTATTTTAATTTCAATGCACGATATTTTTGCTTATCTTTTTTTGGTTATATTGTACTGAGTAACTTTGTTTAAATGTGAAAGCCCTATGGGTTTTGAAACAAAATAAATAAACTATTAGGACATTTCCCAAAAGATGGGCAGATAGGATTTTGATAGCCCGTTCTACTACTCTATGTATTTTTCCACATAATTGTCGTCCTGTACCATGATCATAGATTGATAATTTAATTCTACCTATGTGTACCTTCATGAAAGTGAACATATGATAATCTGAAGAAGTCAAGTCAGGGGAATACGGGGGGTGGTTCCAAATACCCCAACCAAATGAGTCTAAGAGCGCCTTGGGTGCTTTAGCCATGTAAGGAGGAGCGTTATAGTACAATAAGCACACACCTCTCGTCAGCTAGCATTCCTCTCTTTTTTTTGTTATGAATGTTCCTTTTGAGCTTTTTTTCCAATATCATTGTACATTGATGGTTCCTCCCTATGCAGAAATTCGAACAAAATGATGCCTTTTCGGTCCCAAAACACCGAACCCATTTTTTTTTATGCCTGAAAAAATACTATTATTGTGATTTTTCATTTTTTGGCAAAAAGAGAATTGGTGTGACGCCTGTCTTTTTAACTCAGGTGAGTAATGAGTCACCTAAGTTTCATCTCCAGTCAGAATAGTGCTCAGAAAATCATCTCTTTCCAAATCAAGACGATCAAAAAACTCGCCGACGCTACTGACTTGAAGAAGCTAACGGGAAAATTCATTGAGGAGGGCTAAAAAAACTTATGCCAAAGCTCACTACATTCATTGAACGGGATGACAATGATGTGAAAAAATGGCTAAGCTGTATGTATGTATCAACAATTATCTCGTTTATATTTTTCAATAAGATCTTTTCCAAAAAAATATAAAAATTTAGTACACTTTATTTCTGAACAACCCTCGTATCATGTGGTCGGGCTTCGCTTCTTGAATTTGTGATTTCGTGAATTTTCTAATACGCAATTATTCCGATTTTTATCATGTCCACTTTTATATAATTTTGTATCTAATTATCGTATCATTTTATTTATTTTATTATTTTCGTATCATATTCATTTTACTCAAAGAAAATCAGATAAAGAAACACTGCAGTGCCCTATGCACCATTGGAGGGAAAGTAGTCGTAGTATAAGTTTTATTATTATATATGGCTTTGTATATCGATGCAAGAGAAGTATGTCAGGACAGAGTGGTGTGGCGTTCTATCCTCTCTGCCTACCCCTTCGGGGAAATGGCGTGATGGTTAGTTAGTTAGTATGTCGAATTCATAATCCCTCGCTCTGATATTCCATTCCTTATTTCAATAGGTTTCAATTTTTAAAAAATACACAGGTACATGTTTTATTTTTCAGTTAACGACTTCAATTTCATAACTATTTTTATTGTATTTCTCTAAATAAAATAATAATCAAACTTTCACTACAGCTAAGAGTTTTAGATACTGCTGATATTACAAAACTTTTAAATAAAAGTACATCTTTCTTACAAATACATTAATTATAGATATAATATTAGATGGGGGAGTGGTGATATTGGAAACCGTACAAGAAAATTTTGAGATTCCATCAAAAAGCTTCCGGTAAACCAAACTTGGGAAGCAGAAAACTCGTTTTTTATATTTGAAAATGGGCGAACTTCGTCAATAGTTAGAGCATTAATTAAAATAATCTGAGAATAATAATTGGAAGCGAAAAAGAGGAAAAAGGCAAAAATATTTTTAAAATCACTATAGGTAAGGTACCTGCTTCAATGAATATCAAATCAATTTTTTTTTTAATTTCCACTTTGATCGTTAAGTCAAAATTATTTAGAAAGTAAATTTTTTTTGCATTATCTTATAATTGATTACGTTGAGGTTTGATTTTAAATGGTTGTAACAAAAACTGCTCCGTTTTTTTTCAATCTGAATAATTTGCATACATAAATTTGTCCAAACGTTCATGTTTTAGAGAATTCTGTATTAAAAATACTTCAATTTCAATGTTTTATCTGTACATAAATATAAAAACAAAAAAAATAATGTAAAACAAAATCGGTATAAATATTAAAGAGAATATGAATTAAATAGTTTGAAAAAGGAGTAATCTATAATTTAACCATGAGTTCAAACAATACAATTTCTGGAAACTGATATTTCCTTTAGGGTATTTTTTTATTTATAAAAGCCACACTATTAAAAACTAATTTCTTATAATATGCAATTTTGTCTACAAAAAGTATTATCAAAATATTACCTTCGATTAAAATATGCAACATAAGGAGGGTAGAAAACCATGATTTATTTTTAATGTTTTGCGGAACAATTTTGAAGAGAAACATCGAAACACAAGTCCCGGAGCGCAGGAACGTACGAGGGTAGCCGGCGACTGGGAGGGATCGGCCTGTAGACTAACTGCTAGGGGTCGGGAAGCGCGCCAAACTGCGGGAGCGCGGGAAAACTCACTCGATATACCGGCGGAGCTTCGAGAACTTTCCGAGGGGAGGAAGAGGACATTTTGAAATTCGAACCTCATATGCCAGAGACAAGTCTTTCAATTGTTTTCAGAATTCTGCAGACGCAGATGTTATTTTAAGATGATTTATGAACGGAAACTGGAGGCTTGGAGTGTATTGTCGAATCCCGTATGCTTCACATAGGAAGCGGTGGAATCATGATGATGATAAATAATAATTGGTAAGGAGTAGGCATATAACTGTCGTAGAATGATTTACAAATTTGCGAGTACCTATGCAAAATTTGAAATTTGAAAAAAAAGTTATTTTCCTAAAGTCTAAAGACTCCCAATTGTCTAAAGACTTAGGCCAATACATTTACACTTTGAAACATGTGACGTAGATGTCAAGTGATGACGTAGATGTCTAGTGATGACGTAATGAGTGGCGGCGTAGTGGGTCACTACCTGTCACTAGACAAGGTAGTATTTTTTTAAGTATGGAATGCCACTTCTCTGAAAATGTTTTTCGAAGGTCCTGGCACATTTCTTTTCTTTAATAATATATAAAACATTGCAATAAATGTAGGGCGGTTTTTAATTAAATTATTTAATGAAACGCTAATATATATATATATTTGCCGATTTTTTTTTTTACAAATTAAGTTTTTTTTACTACAGATTATAAGATACATAGTATACATATACAGAGTATACAGAGTAAACGTATATTTTAATCTGTCGTCAAATTAATTCTTTCCATAAAAACAAAATAAAAATCGCATTTTAATAAGAATTTGTGCTGAAACCTTTTCGAGAAGAAAAACAATTTTTTTTAAGCTCAGTTTTTAAAGTCTTATTACACATTCATCTCTAAATATGATGTAGATTCACCAGTTTTCGGGTTGTACTACGAGTTCTGTTACTCCATGTTTATTTGTAAATATTTTATATTTTAATATAAACTGTGTACTTACTAATAATATTATTTATTTAAACGCGATAAAAACTTACTATCACACTAGGGTCAATGCGATACAAAAACAGCTAGAACGATTACAAAAAAATGGAATAATATTTTTACTAAAATGTACATGTTAAAAATCAGAAGTACGTAAAAGTAAACATAGGCCTCTCCTTTTTTCCTCTACTTTTCCCTATCCCTGGTCACGCTCCGCGACTACTAACTGCGACGTTCTTTATGTCGCCAGACCACCTTGTTTTTTGGTCTTCCGACATTTCGTTGCCTCGTTCTAGGTCGCCATTTCAGCACTTTTAAATGTCCAACGACCATCATCTACTCGCACGTGTCCAGCCTAGCTCCACCTGACCGCTTCTAATCTTTGCAATTATTATTTCCTGATATAAAATTGTGTAACAATCAATTGTATTGTTTCATCGCAGAGTGCCTGACCGATTATAAAAACTGTTGTTACTTAAAGGTAGGTACATCTACGAGCATTTACACTTAATAAATTATCTATATATATAAAAAATGAATGTAAGTTTGTATATATGTTTTTGTCCTTTATAGATTCGTAAACCGCTTATCCGATTGCAATAAGTTGTTCTAGAGGGTTGTTTTATTCACTCCTGGGAAGGTTCCTGCATTTATAACATCCCATTTTATAATTTTTGTATTTGTGTATTTGATATAATTTAGTGACAGTTCCGGGTGAATTTTAGATCCGCCATGTAACCGATAGTACCGTACATAAAGCTTATAAAAAATGTCGTCAAATAATGCTGTACAGCAAAGGCGCTAATGTCGTTTTCATCACGTATACAATTTATTTTTATACACCTCGAACTTTCAATTACATTTTTAAATTTATTTACACCCCGATTCGGACTTTTTTCACAATAAATAAGTGCCGCGAATTGGTTTTGAGCTATCGAGTGCATTTTTTACCTCCGAAAATGTTTTTTTGTTCAAGATTTCTGTGTTAGTTTCATCGTCAGTTTTTCTCTATGAAGAAAAAAAATCGTTTGACAAGGGCTTCTCCTGATCGAGAATAACTCTGTAGAGCTCTGTTTTTTGCAATAAACAGAAAGAAGACAAAATTCCAAGTTCAAAGACACCTAAAAATCGTTTCTAGCTGGGAAAATAAAAAAAGTTATAACGTTTTAAAAAAAATTATTTTTTACTATATAATATTTTAAGTTTAATCTGTTATAATTTTTATGGCTATGGAATAAAAATCATTAACAGACAGTGAATTCGTAATAAAAAGTACCTACCTTATAATTCGTTTGGAGTTTATATTATAGGTAGTCTACCTAGAAGTTTTTATTTCTCCTGCGAGCTACAAGAATCTTTGTTTGAAATTTGGAGCATTTGCTACTACTACTCTGCCCTTATCCGCACCCAATGGTGCATAGTGCACTGCATTGGTACACCAAGTGCAGTGTCTCTTGATCATTTTTATTACATGAAAGTAGGATGATCAGTCTTACGCTTCAGTCCCAGTCCAAGGGTATCGCACATGAAATATTAATGTAAAAATAACATGTAAATAAATCATATTTCATCTTGACCCTCTACGGGAATCGAACCGGCGACCTCATACACGTAGTAAAATGGGCTACCACTGTGCTACGAGGTGAACATATGGATCATATGGACTCGCACAATTCCCGAAAAAATATATATTCTGTTTGTATAATGCCGAATGAGTTTTAATTTTTTTTAAATTTAATAATTATCATCACCATTACTTCCTATTACAGAATTGCTTCCCATGCACAGCATATGGATTTTTTAAATTCCAAAATGGCGGGCGTACCTTTTTTTCGTAAAATAAAGTAGGGTATCGTTTAAGGGTTTTTAAGGGGTGCTGATTTCGAATTTAGAGTTTATTTTTAAATCCAAGATGGCGGACGCAAACGTTTTTTCATCAAATAAAGTGGGGTATCGTTTTAAGGGTTTTTAAGGGTCCTGATTTCGAATTTAGCTTTTATTTTTAAATCCAAGATGGCGGACGCAACTTTTTTTCATAAAATAAAGTTGGGTATCGTTTTAAGCGTTTTTAAGGGTCCTGATTTTGAATTTAGCTTTTATTTTTAAATCCAAGATGGCGGACAAAGCTTTTTTTTCATAGAAGGATGTTGGGTATCGTTTTAAAGGTTTTTTGGGGGGCCCTGATTTCGAATCTAGCGTTTATTTTTAAATCCAGATGGCGGTCGTCCCTTTTTTTCAGAAAATGAAGATGGGGTATCGTTTTAATGGTTTTGGGGGCCCTGATTTCGAATCTAGCGTTTATTTTTTATTCCAAGATGGCGGTTGTCTCTTTTTTTCACAAAGTGAAGATGGGTATCGTTTTTTTAATGGTTCTTGGGGGCTCTGATTTCAAATTTAAAGTTTATTTTTGATATCCAAGATGGCGGACGCACCTTTTTTTCATAAAATGAAGATGGGTATCGTTTTTTAGGGCGTATGGGCGTCCTGATTTCGAATTTAGAGTTTATTCGGAAATTCAAGATGGCGGACACACATTTTTTTCATAAAAGAAGGTTTGCATCGTTTTTTAGGGCATATTCGCGTACTGATTTCAAATTTAAAGTTTATTTTGATATCCAAGATGGCGAACGCACCTTTTTTTCACAAAATGAAGATGGGTATCGATTTTTAGACGATACGGGCGTCCTGATTTATGAATTAAGCGTTTATTTTTAAATCCAAAGATGGCGGACGCACATCTTTTTTTATAAAATAAAGATTGGTATCGTTTAAAGGGTTTTGGGTGACCTGTTTTCGAATATAGAGTTTTATATTTGAAATCCAACTTGACGGACGCACCTTTTTTTCATCTAAGAGTAAATTCCATTCATGCGTCGGACCTGCCACACACATTTTAAAAAAAATAAATGTCCCTGGGTGTCTTTTTCAAGGGTAATAGAAGTCCTCATATTAAATTTACGAGTCGGACAGCCAAGAAATTTAATTGTTTATGCCAAAGACGGATAAACAAAAAAATATATTATAAATACCTACCATGAAGCACTTGAAAAATAAAGTCACCAAAATAAAATAAATAACATTTACACTATACCTACCTTTATACATACGAGTATACACACATTATACGAGTTATTCAATTTTCATAAATGCATTTATCATCAGAAAAAAAATACAAAGCATTCCTTCTATTACCAATTCCCAAAGAAACGAGATAAATCTTTCAAATTTCAATCGATATTTCTAGAATTACCTGTTTCTTCTGCGGCAGCAACGCGACGGGTATCAGCTAGTTAGTAATAAAGTTGACTTGACGTTTTCATCTGCCTATTGCATTCTGTGTTTTTAATAATAAAAAATTATGTAAAGGTTTATAATAGTAGTAAGATAAAACGTTTACCAATGATCATTTGGTACCTACTCGTATACACAGTGTTGATGCCGCAAACTAATAAAAAAACCATTAGCTTTGATTAGAAAAAGCAGCAATCTATTAGTACTTTATGTATATTATGAATACCTATATTATGTATGTACCTACGAACGCAGAGTACGCTGATAGGTGATAGGTATCATATTTATAAATACGTGCATAATAAGTTATTAGAGCGGTCATTTACGTTCTCAGCAGGTCATTTCAAATAATAATGTCTGAAGATATACATACCACCGGTAAGAAGCTGGTCATTATTTGTTTGGTACATCCGCCATTTTGCAGAGCCCGCATCAAAAATCATTTTTAAATTCAAAGTGATGATCCTACTGAGGAGGATGTTCATGATTTTTTTGCTCGGGTTTTTCCAAAATGGCGAATCAACAGCGCTCAGGCGGGGACCAGTTACCGCTGTGATTAAATTGTGATTTATCGAATAGGTACCTAATTTTTTTTTTTTCAGTCGGCGCGTCCGTCAGTGTCTCGACGTTTCGTAGGTAGTAAAATATAATAATATCTCCATTATGTGGCGATCGTTTATGATATTATTGCTGTGTGTTTACCAAATAACTTGCAGCGAAGAAATAAAAAAACCGGAGAAGAGACATTACAAGATTTTACAATTTGAAGTTCCGTTGGACCTTTTCAGCTTCGCATCTAATGGGACGTTCAAAATTCGTTATTTGTACAATGATACGTTCTGGGATGAACAAAATGGACCGATATTCTTTTATTCGGGAAATGAAGTAAGCATCACATAATGTTTGCATTTTCTATTTGAATTTTGCGTGTTGTGTATTTATGGTACCTACATAATATAGACAAGTAGCAGTGATACTACATTCATATTTTCTTAATATTTTAAATGAATTTTTGTTTTTCCAGAGAATTTTATGTCCATTTTCTGAATTATTCGGAAAACTTTTTGTCGTATATTTTCAGCGGGTTTGAGAATTGAATCTGATTTAAACTCAAAAATATTTTTCAGGGTTAAATTTGCAGAAAAACTGTGGATTTCTTTGGGAAATAGCGCCAGAATTTAAAGCACTGGTTGTTTTTGCAGAACACAGGTAAGCATTTTTACTATTGTGGGGAAATTAAAACGTATTTCGGTCAAACACTTCAATAAACCTTATCAATAATTTTTGTGTAATAATAATGATAAAAGTTTTTTTAATACCTACTCGTTATACTAATTTTGCAATTAGAAATTTCAATGTTTTTGTTTTCTTTAAAATACAGTGAATTAAACATGTTTCATCCCAAACATCTCGTCCCTGTTGAGATATCAATAAACTGTTGTAAGTTAGATTTTTTATTCTTCTTTCACCACGTTCGCTCCTATGTGGAGCATGTGGACATCACTAGATTCCTCCTGGAGACTCTCTCGTTTCCTCCCCATGTTAGTGTACATCTAGAAGATTGTCATCGACGGTCCGCGAGGAAGGGCGGATCCTAAAAGTTTATTTTGATAGAATTATTTTTAGAGATTGAAAGTGTCAAGTACCTACCTTTTTTCATTTCGATGTTTTGTTGTGTTAGGTATTATGGACAATCGATGCCTTTCGGGAACAAGTCCTTCTCCACACCGGAGCACACAGGCTACCTGACCTCTACCCAGGCCCTGGCAGACTACGCGGACCTTGTTTACCACTTACAGGTTGATAACAAGAAGAACAATCCTGTCATCGCTTTTGGAGGTCATTTCTTTATTATTACGTAACTTATTTCTTGTAGAAAAAGAAACTTTCATTGTATTCTTATAGATTTCATTACAAAATTTCTGGACTCCCTACTTCAGGTTGTTTTCAAACCATTTGAAAATTGGTATTACGAATTTATAAGTCAGTTAATTATACTAATTTTTACCAAATAAAAATAACTGCGCCTGAAAGTAGAAAACACTAATACAGTTGGATTGGAACTCTAGAAAATACAGAATGCTAACATTAGGATGCGGAAAATGCTAAATAATCTGCCCAAAAAAACGTTTTGATTTTTTTTAAATTCATGTTATATTATTATATATTATACTGTTTTAAATTTTGTGGAATGTTGAGTATATTTTGGAAAAAATGGATCTCACAAAAAAACTAAAAGAAAATTATCTTCGTTCTATCCGAGGAACTTAACAAGTTGCTTGATTGTGTCTAGGGTAGCTTCATATTTATTGTAGGTAAATAAATACAATTTTTTTTTCAAATTTTGGGACATCCGCTCAGTACGTACATAGCGACCTAGTACCTACTGAATGAAGTGACACAAAATTTGGTTAATGCAATAATTATTGTAAAAAGTAATATAAAGATACGTGACAAGATTTTAATGATCGATAGTGTAAGTTCGCAAATTTGTTGCAGTATATCTCTACGCTCTACGCCTATGTATTATTATACTAAGATCTATTTTTTAATGTCATTTCAGGATCATACGGAGGAATGTTGGCAGCGTACTTCAGAATGAAGTATCCTCACATAGTGGCCGGAGCCATTGCAGCATCAGCTCCCATACTCCAGTTTAAGGGAATGGTCCCTTGCGATGCTTTTTACAGAATAGCGTCAAATGCTTTCTCCTCTGAGGACGCCAAATGTGCTAACAACATTCGGAAATCGTGGAAAACTATCAGGTAAATTAACAAAATATTCTTGTATTTGAACTGTCGGATTAAGTTTTTCAGGATAATAAAATAAAGACTCGTTTATAAATATGAAGAAATGTGTAGGCGTAATAAGTTATCATAAAAAACCAACAAGAATAATAAAAAAATATACAACATTTTGGGCGTGTTCAAATACTTGTACACAAATCTGGATTATATCCTTATTCTACCTCATCTCTGTAGGGATATAAAATAAAAATATGACAGGTCATGAGCCCTGTAAACGCTCGAATATCCACATTCCTGAATTTGGAAAAAAATTCTACCTCATCTCTGTAGGGATATAAAATAAAAATATGACAAGTCGTAAGCTCTGTAAACGCTCGAATATCCACATTCCTGAAATTGAAAAAAAATTCTACATCATCTCTGTAGGGATATAAAAATATGACAAGTCATAAGCTCTGTAAACGCTCGAATATCCACATTCCTGAATTTGGAAAAAATTCTACCTCATCTCTGTAAGGATATAAAATTTAAGAAAAATATATACTTTAGGGAATAAATCTATGCATAAAACCAATCATTTTCTGCGAGTTTAGAGCAATTTTTTTTTGTAAACTGTGGTTTTTTGCATAATAATATCGATTTTGTACCTAGGTTAGATACCTAGGTATGCGTCAGACTGATCATTTTGCATTATTAATAATAGTATGATTTATAAACCACTTAAAAAATTATCATAAATATCCCTATGCACCATTTGGTGTGGATAAGGGAAAGTGGTAGTAGTATCAGTATTTTTTCTCTTATGTACTTGATTTTTTAGTGCAGAAACTTCCATTTTGTAAAAATCTTTTGTAGAAATGTTACAAAAGACGCAGAGGGAAGGACTTGGTTTTCCAAGGAATGGAAGTTGTGTAAGGACATGAAGGGGGACAATGAGACGCAGGGCTTACTTGACTACATCAACTCACTGTACACCACTCTGGCCATGGTCAACTATCCCTACCCGAGCAGCTTCATGGCGCCCCTACCTGCACACCCCGTCAGGGAGTTCTGCTACCGGTTCAACAATGACAGCCTTACCGGGAAGCCATTGTTAAAAGTAAGCATGAAGCCGAAGAAAGAAATATATATTTATTTCTTTATGCACGTATAAAGTAGGTATATAAAATTATTTAGGTACAGTGTTAATTTTCTAGTTCTGACTAGTCAGGAAGTTCCCTGTGTTAAGCCAGAACATTATTATTGATTCAATATTTTGTAAATAGGTACTTGCAGTGTGTGTGTATTATAAACATAAAGAAAATCATATGTATGGGAAAAAACAAAACTAGAGAGAGAAAAAAATACCTATGCAAGAATTAGGAAATATGCAATAACATAATAAAATAAGAAAAGAAATAATAATAAAATACGACACATAATATTATATCTCATAGTTTGATCAAATTAATTTAAAAAAACATATTCGTACCAACTCTCCCGCGCATCATCCACTTTCTTTTCTTTTGAACCCGCTATACCTGCCAGGGTCTAACATATTGAAGATTTTGGGTCCCAATAGCAATCTAATAGGATAACTTTAATCACCTAACTGCGACTGTTTAAAGTCGGCCGAAGCTTGCGCAATGGGCCCACATAAACTATCATCGGAGCAATATTATTTTACTCTAGTACAATAATAAATATGTATTATTTACATTTCTCAATGTTTAAATAAATATAACCTGCTTTGTTTTTTCCTCCTCGTATGGTCATACGATTGAGCTTTTATTGCCTTTAAAATAAATTAATCAAAACTTATTGCAGTCTCTATTCTCGGCTGTGAATTTGTACACAAACTATACTGGAAAGACGAAATGTATTGATGTGGCTGACAGCACATACAACCCCGATTTGGGTGACCAGGGATGGGATTACCAAGTAAGATTAATCTTGTATTATTTATTTAATTCCTACACTTTATTTTTTATTGTTTATTGTTATCTTTAATACATTTCTCACTGGGGAAACTCGTGCCGAGGAAAGCATTTTACAGGTTAATGTTTTTTTATGAGTTAGGTTTTCAAAAATATATCGCAGCTATCTTTGTTGACAATACTAACGGTGTCTATGAAAATTATTGAATACTTACAAAATAAGTTTTGGTCAATTAATTACAATTTAATTAACAGCAGCTTGGAGACATTTTAACTGATTATACAAGTATTTCACTCCCACCCTATATATATTACCATTATTTATAAAGTAGGTAGGTATGAAGATACAATTAAAATCATTAGATAAAATCTATTACCTTATGATGTACAATACACGCTGTAACCATACAATTATGTATTCATATTTATACTACTAGGTAGGTACTACTACTGTTATTTATTTATCTGTACATAAACGCCCGATGGACATTTACATTGCATTAAAATAAATACGTTTATTATTTTACATTTCAAAAAATACATTTGGGTATTAAGATGAATATATTTTTTTAAAAACAAGTTGTAAAAAGTAACAGAATATATGTACAACATTTTGGGCGTGTTCAAATACTTGCACACAAATCTGGATTTATCCCAATGGCAGGTCATAAGCCCTGTAAACGCTCGAATATCCATATTCCTGAATTTGAAAAAAATCTACCTTATCTCTGTAGGGATATAAAAGGAAGAATATATGTATATAAAAAATGCAAGCCAGTGTTAATCTTTATTTTGTTTATATTATAATCTTGTGCATTGCATAATGAACATTTTTTTCTTTTGTTTATTTGTAGTCTTGCACTGAAATGGTAATGCCCATGTGTACGACAGGTGTAAGTGACATTTTCGAGCCAGCTCCGTGGGATGAAAAAATTTACACGGAGAAATGTAAACAGAAGTGGGGAGTTACGCCTAAATACTCCTTAGCAGAAAAGGAGTATGGAGGAAACAAAATAGAGTTCGCTTCCAATATAGTCTTCAGCAACGGACTGTTGGACCCGTGGACCAGCGGTGGAATACTGAAGAACTATAGCGAGACTACACCGGCCATTGTGATACCCGAAGGTGCTCACCACTTGGACTTGATGTCAGAAAATATTAAGGATCCGTATTCTGTGATTTTTGCAAGGAAATACCACAAAGCGTCTATTAAAGAATGGATCAAAAACCACCAAGACAAATACTCTCAATAGCGTAGTTTCTAATCTGAATTTTATGTTGTAACTTACTTGGCCCATAGCTTGGGTCAAGTTATAATTCTGAGGGTTAATGCTAGAAATGCCTATGTCAGATTTTGGTCAAAATGAGTTAGGTATCAGAAACCACTCATAAATTAGCATTCTTTTAATGCTATATGTGCCTATGTCAGCCACTGTAATGTGAGGAGGGTAAAGAATCATTATATATATATTATGTTAAAAGTAATTAACACCTATTGTTTATAAGAAACAATCAATTCCCTCTCCTGAACAATGCACTTTTTTGACATAGGCACTTCTAGCATCAACCCCCAGAATTATATCTTTCTATAGCACTGATGCCTTTACCTGATACCTTTCTATAGTACTAATACGTTCTTGGTTGAACGTTTCTAAAATGTACCACATTATTCACATTAACATTGCCTACAGGCATGGCTTTTAATCGCAAAGGTACCAATGCCTATGTATGCATATTATATAGGTACGTTTTATCACTGGATTAATCGATTATTCATACAACATATTATTATTCGATTACGTATAATATATATCTATACCTACACATATAATATAGGGAGATATTATAATATCGTATTTTATAACTTTAATATTATTTTGCCATTTATTGTTTTTTTTTCATATCTGTGATTGGTTTTGGTATTTGTAAAAACTGTAAAAAATGAAATTCAGACAAAATACAAATTTAAAAAAAAATATTTTTTTAATTACCTACCCATGTCATTTTTTATTGATGAGTATTTAGTTGCCGATGTTATAAATGTTTAGAACCGGTTGCTTATAAAAAATATCATCATCATTCCATATACGCTCCCTATGTCGAACATATTATATGGATTCCACAAACTATTTTATTAATTTTAAACTAAATATTCCTATTGTAAACATAAATTATAACTTTTTAAATAACTTTCTGAATATACAAACATTAGAAAACAGAAGAATATTAAATGATTTGCTCTTTCTGTTCAAAGTATTAAAATCTATGTTTGATTGTTGTCAACTAACAAATTTGGCGGCCTCCGTAGCGTAATGGCTAAGACGCTGGACTCACGATACGGAGGTTCCGGGTTCGATTCCCGGTGAGAACACAAAAATCAAAAGTGATTTTTCTCAAGCCTGGGTGTTTGTGATGTTTGTTCCCCTCTGTAATTGGGCCTCCAGTGGCCTGTTGATGTGGTTAAAAAAAATAAAAATAAAAATTAGTATACGAGTGCCTGGTCGAGTTACCCTGAGTAATGCACTATTTTACTGCAGCCAATCAACGACCAATTACAGTGCAAACTCATATATACGACGAATGCACGCACTGGCAAACAAGTATGCTAATAATATTGATGTTTTTAACACTAATCTAGTTCATTTTAAGGGAGCAGTGTCTGGATGCCATCTCTTGCGGAAATGAATAGTTAGTGTGCCACTTGTATTATTATCTTATTGTATTTTTTAGTGAACCACTTGCTCCATTTAATATCATGTTGTATTTTTTTTTAGCATAACTTTAATGCCAAATTGAATATCTATGAAATGTATGTATTTTCTTTTTCATGTATCTAATAAGTAATTTTTCATATATGTAATTACTTACTGTGTAACTTAAAAAAAAAATAATGTAAAAGCCCTACGGGAGTTGAAACAATATAAATAAAAACTGCCTCCAAGCCAAGCGATCGGCCGCCAGTTCAAGTCAGGTTCACGTCCCGTAGTTCTGAAACAAATTTCTGACGGTTTGTCGACAGTGGAATCCAGGACGCCGAGAACCATAAAAATATTGATAAAAAATGAAAAACGATCTAAATTGAAAAAAAGTAATGATATATCATAATAAAAGACTGAAAAAAGAACATTATACATAATTTACTATTTACTTTACATTTTATTTTAACACAGAAAGGTACATAATTTCCTTTAAAAATAAAAATAAATCGATATAAACAAATACGATGGTGTTTACTTGTTTGTACAGAGATTTTCCGAAAAATTGGTATTTTGAATTAGGTCGTTTTCGTCCTATGGGTGCGATATAGAATTATTATTTATATCGAATCAAAAGCAGGCAGATGACCAAGTTTGTGATTATTCACCAAAAAACTAATAATATTCAGTCTCAGATTCGATTCATCATTTTCAAAGTATACATTATTGAAAATGATAACCTATTTCAATTTAATTTATTTGCTTTATGACAAAGCAAATATTTATATACCGTACATTGTTTTTAATAAAGTGTAAAACGACAAAAATACACAATAAAGTGTAAAAAAAAATATTGATTAATGTTAATATTATTAATGAAAGTGTGCCAGGATACAGTAGTGTGGCATTCTATGCTCTCTGTCTACCCTTTCGGTGAAATGTTTGTTAGTTAAAAAAAATACATATATGGCGAATTTATCGCTATCCATAGGAAGTAGTTGTCAAGTTTTGATAATTATTTTCAATAATACAGACGAAAACAATATTCTTGTTCGAGTTGAACCTCCTTGTGAGAGTATCTACATAAAATTTTGTAAAATCAAATATGCCGCGCTGCGCGCTGTCCCGTCGTGTTATTATTAGTATTGCCAGTTATAATAGTTGCCTACCTTGGAGGAATCACTATTATTGCCCGGCACATTATAATTTTTGCACTTCTTATTTTCTTTAGTGTGTTGGACATGTTTTTTCTGTTATGTTGGCAGTTGGAAGTTGGAAGTCAATTTTTTTGACAGCGCGGGTCGCGTATTTTGCATTTTGTAAATAACCTATAAGATAGCCTAGGTAGTTTATTATAATAAAAAAACGTAAGCTTAAAAACGTAGCTTATCGCAATGTCTCCTGATATACAAGGAACTTTCGTCTCAGAGAAAGTGAACAGAGTGAGATGGATACCTGAAGAATATAATGAATCCAATTCTTTCTTGACCGGCAGTTGGGATAATGATGAAAATTATATAAAGTTGTGGTCTTTCGAGTCTAATTTTGAAGAAGAGAGTGCAGAATATCCAAAAGTTGTCAGCAAATTTGAATTTGAAGGCGATGTTACCGAACTGAAGTTTGTTGACAAATTAAATATTGTGACATCGTCTTCAAATGGGTTTGTGAAATTACTTACACTCAGTAATTTACGAGAAATCTGCACCTTTCAAAGAGACGATAACATGGGACAACTTGCACCATTTTAAGTAAGATTTTTTTTTTTCAATACACATTTTTCTGTTTCCAATTCATGTCTTGTAAAAGCTAATTTATTTTTGTAGTGATGGTTCACCAAGTTCTTGCGCTGCCCTGGCTGTTATGGATGGTGATATAGTGAGTGTGGGTGAAGATGGCAGAATGAATTTCATAACCTCCCATCAGTCACTCAAGTCGTTAGAACTATTGATAATGCTGATAGCTGTTCTCTACATTAATTGTGTCTGCTTTCTGAAACACAATGAGGTTTGTAATTATCAATCACTTATCACTAATATAACCGCTTGATCCCTGCTTTTTATCTTAACTATGCCTTATCAAAAGAAGGTCAAATTAAAAAGGAAAAGATTTTGTTCAAATTTGGATAAAAAGTTTTTAACAAAGTAAATATTGTTAATAAGTATACTCAACGCAGGTTTGGCCCAGTGAGGTATTCATATTGTTAAAAGAGTGGTGTTATTACTTCAGGTGTTATGATAAAGTAAATCAGTAGTAAAGGAAGGCACCAGGCACTGCACACAACAAGCTTAGTTTTATTTACAAAGTAATTTTCGCTAAAAAGAATATTGTCAGCTAGAAAGAAAATGATGTTACTCCATAAAAAAAATTTGATGCGATTGTTAGTTTTCGATCAGAGCTTTGTGCGGAAAAAAGTATTTTATTCTAATAAAAATTTACAAATCTAAATCACAGATGGGGCGAATCGTGTAACACCATATACTTAATTAACTTTAATAACGAAACTGTGATGTTTTTTGTCTCTCCTGTAAAATTGCCCAACTTGGAGTTAAACCATTTTCTTGTTTAAACAATGATATTTTGTAATTTTATGCCTCAATTATGAAGATATCGACATAAATGAAAAGTTGAAACCTAATTTAAGTAGTATCTTGAAATAATTTTTGATTCTCTATTCCTTACAGGTTTTTAACTGGAAATCTTAGAGGACAAATGAAGATATGGGACCTGCGATCTCCCAGCAACAGCCCGGTGAACACATTCCTGCTGAGCGGGGAGCAGGTGGCGGCGAGCAGCGTGGTGCACCACCCCACGCAGCGCCACCTCGTGCTGGCCGGCAGCGAGAGCGGCGCGCTGGCCGTGTGGGACCTGCGCGTCAACACCTACCCCGCCTCGCTCCTCAACGCGCACTACCGCCGCCGTCAGCGAGATCCAGTTCCACCCCGACCAGCCGCAGCACCTCTTCACCTGCTCGGCCAGCGGGGAGATCTGGCACTGGAACACCTCCACCATGACTAAACAGATCACCACCACCATCAACGCCACGATGCCACTCAGCGAATCCACCATCAACCCGTGGCTGATGAGCGACGATGACAGAGCCAACTTGGAAGTCTCTTCTCTGATGTCCGACCTTCACAAACCGATCAACTCTATAGACTGTAATAAAAATAAAGTTTTGTGCGGTTGTGACAATGAAGCCATCTATGTTATAAAAAATGTTTTTACTTAATTGTATTTTAAGAGTGATTCAGCGTACAAATGTGTTAATAAATATATTTAAACTTTTTCTATCAAATTGTATTTGATTGTCCATTTATTTTATAGAGTATTTTACTTCGAATGAACTGGTTGTGGGTAGCAGTTTGTCAGTATGCTAGCATGTTAACAAGGTGCTGGGAGCAATTTTTTTTTGGTTACATTCTGCATAGTAGTGGATTGTGTTTACTTACACGCACTGATTTTATATTATCTAGTAACTTTCTTTTTTATTAAAAATAATAGAAAGGAATTTTTTTTTTTCATAATTTTATTTGGTAAATATTTATTACCTTTTATGTGAGCAAACATTTAAAAACACAAGTGACATAAATAAAAAGTTATATAATTTTAGCCATTTCAAAATTATATCATTTAAACATTGATTAACTAATGAAATTCTTTGGAGTAAATTTTTTGGAGCAAAAGATAATTTTACTCTAATAATACTACAAACATTACGATTTAGAGTAGAATGTTTCCAATATCTCTTCAACATTCCCATTACAGATTTCGATAAGTGGTAAAATATTATCATCTTGGGTATTGAAGCCCATTTCTTCAAGAATATTGAGAGCAGCCGCAATATGAGGAACTAAAATAAAAAATACAGGTATTGATTTTTATATCTCTACAGAGACGAGGTGGAATTATTTTCAAATACGGGAATATGGATATTCAAGCGTATGTCTTATGACATGTCGTTGGGTGGGTTAAGTGGCCACTTGACGTACTACAACATTCCCCATCTGCTTATTAGCGAATTTCCACACCGGTAATATTTTTTGTTTTGCTTATAAATTACATGTTCCAAACCATCCACATGAACACACTCAAAATGTTGTAATACAGGCATTTTTAAAATGATTTATTTTAAAAATAGATGTTCGTCATTACTTTCTAGAGAACACATAAATATGATAGAAGTAGAATAAGATAGAGCAACACCATTAAAGATTTAATATCAAGGGCTATGTTTCAACTCACTCAAATTATCGAGCAAGCGGAACCTAGTCTTCTATTATCATTAGGAAACATTAAAATTAATTACAATGAATGATTAACTGATACTTACAAATGGCTCTCCTTTCCAAGTTTACCGATTTTTCAGGTACCCCATTTTTAATTTCTGTTTGGGTGGAAATGTCAACTTGCAAGTTCAAATCTTCAATGACTGGATATATTACACTTTGGTTGACAGGAGTGATATTTATGTTTTCGGACTTTAGTGATTCCAAATCAAGCATAGGTTGATCTTCGGAGTTAGATGCAGTTTCCATTTTCTCTAAAAACATAAAAATGACAAATCATACTTGCTTTAGGAAAAGGTACTCACTATAAATTCAACATTTTATAGATACTCGAGCTTAATTATCAAAAAGAAGATATTTTATTCATTCCATTTTTCTTAAAAAAATACCTATTTCTTGATCATCCTTGAAGAGTAAAGTCCATCTTTCTTCCAAGTCCTCTGACGTTTCTGAAAGTGTTTTTACACTTGAACAATTGTCATAATGATTGTTCACAATTTCATTGATATCCACTAAAGTCTCATCCGTTTCCGCAACCATAGGATTTGGTGGAATTTCTAATTTTGTATCGCAATTAGGAATATCAACTCCACAAGCTTTTTCCAATGTTTCTGCTTCTGCAGATGAATCAGCTTCTTTCTGATTTTGTTCAAGATTTATAGGTGAAAAGTGAAAATTGTTTTTTAGATAACAAATTTTTTCAGTAATGTCTTTCAATGTAGAAATACTTTTGTCAAATATATCAGCTGATAGCTCGCTAGCATCATCTTTGTTCATACTGATTTTCTGACCGGGTAAATTGAAATTTTTCATAACAAGAGCCAATTCGTCCATTGTTTCGTATAATATCTCAAGTTTTTTACATTGTACACTGTCATCACTACATTTGCTATCATTCATTAAATGCTTATTAAAAGTTGATCCTTGAGACTCATTATTTTGTAGAGAAGTTTCTTTACGATCGACATCAGAACTAAAGAGTAAAAAAATGCTTTTGAATTATGAAATAAGCTAAATTAAATTTCATTAAAATAAACTGTAACCTTCTTAGCTTACTCAAGTTAATTTATTCCACATCTGCATAATTCTTTTTTTGTATGTAGATGCCAGTAGAATCTATCGCCATGCAATAGTTTGAAAATGTGATTTAAACACATTGGTGGATTTAAAAAGTTGGGATATAAAATTGTACAAATAAGAAAAAATATTTACTTGTTGGACAGTTCTGATAGTTCAGTGGTATATTTTTTTACGTTTGAATAATTATTTTCCATAAAGTTCTTCTTGACAGCACCGCTCACATTCTGGGAAGATTTGTTATCATAAAACTTTAGGTGCAAACAAATAGATAAATTGTAGACAATATTTATAAATATTTGCATTCTTATGCCGACAAATATTTGTGTTTCAGTGATACAAAATCTCTAAACCAAGAAAAGAATAATATTGAAATTCATTACGAAATTTTAAAGAAACATCTTTTTTTGTTGGGAATTCAAGCCAGTACTTACAGGACTGAAGTCTGGCATATTTTGGATATCATGTATTGTTCCCTAGTTTTGTTGTTATTACCTACACTATTCAATATAACAATTTGCAGTAGCGTCTTTTCCATCACAGACGGTGAACAGGCCCTGCCAGTTCGACTGAAGCGACACCCCAGCCATAGTTTTACCTTGCTCGCGTGTAAAATACTTAGGCTTAACAATTGTAGCATATAAAAAAGGATGTTTGTGAATTTATCAAGTGCAAAATGATTAGTTTTACTAGCTTGTTTTAAACCAAGCAAAATTTGCTGAATCTGGACAGGGACTTGAAACAAGAGCTCACCTATTTAAGGCTCAAAAAGTACAAAATAAACAAAAAGTAACAATAATTTATGAAGAATCACCTCTATGTTGGAATTTGTTGGTGACTGCTGGACACGTTTTGTTGTTTTGTGGAGACTTGGTTTTATTCCCTTTTTGCTTTCAATTACCGAATGTTCTGTAACGGGGAATGTGGTTATTATACAATTAATTTGTTGTGGGGTATCAGAACTAATGTTGCACAAATGGTAAATTTAATGATTGAATACGCATCATATCATTGCCGTAGTGGTGGAAAAAACTAAGCACCATATGTATTGTAAGTGGGTTAGCTCTCTTCACCACCACCGCAATGACGATATTTTATTGATATATTTTATAAAACTAAGTTAAATCTAGAAATATTTCAAATTGAACATACTTGGGTTTTACTGTATGCAAGATTGTAGGTTGTGTAGGGCACCATTCTGGTGGAGAATCTATCTCAATAAACAGTTTTTTTTGTTTTACCCTGAATGCACGAAAGGGCTAATATCAATTCCTGATCACTGGAAAACTTTATTTCGTCGTCATTATCTGTAATAAAACGGTAATTATTATTATATGAAATAATAGCATTTGATTAAAATGAAATATTCTCTTAAATACTAGCTCTAAACTCTAAAGAAAATGATCGTTGGAGTGTAGTGGGTCACTTCATACAGTGCTCCATAGATCAACTTTCCGCAATATTTATTTAGAGTTTATTTTTTACTCTGTCTTAGCTTCACCCACTTATTTATACTGCTTTGTTATCCCTATTATGCTTATCTTTGTATTTTAAATGGATTTTTTCCGTAAATATAAATAAAAAAGAAATAAAATAAATAGAGAAGAACTTTAGAAGAGTGTAGGCTAACATTTGAACAAGTTACTTAGTTACGATCAAAATCAACTCACCATTCCAAAACAAAGAGAAGTTTTTAGTTTTCAACTGTGGATATAAAGAAATAATTCTGGAAACAAAGTATTCATAATTGTCAAGAAATTCTTTTCTGAGAGTAAGCCGCCTTATTTCTGTTTGTCCATTTTGCCTTAAAAATATTTTGAAATTTACACATCCTGTAGCCATTTCGTCATCTACATCAACTGGACGTGGTCATTTTTTCCTTTTTCCCACAGATAATATACTTTTTCCTAGATATTCCTAAATCGCAATAGATTTGGATTTTGACGTAATTTGGACTGTGTTCAAACATCATGTAACGACATTCGAAACCATTAACTCACTTGTCATTTTTGACCGCAATATAATTGTCATTTTAACGCAAGTTTTGATACGAATGTGTCGGTTTATGACTGCCAAGGAGTGCCAAGCACAGAATATATTGCCAAGTCTCAAGCCTTTTCACGTTTATGGTGATTGTAACATCTATATTATCATCGATGGTTTATAATACATGTGGCTGTCACTTCTGACTTTCATAAAGTTTGGTATCTGTCAGATTGATAAAACAATGTCACTGTCAATCAATTCGGCACATTGTTAACTGCATCTCAAAATTATTCTTATTAGTGAATGAAACAACTATAAAAATACGTCGACTTAAATTATTTTTGTCATAAACAGTGAGGTTATGTATAGTCTGTTGTTTAAATTACAACATTAATTATGAATAATTATTGTAAATATTGCGGGATTCTTGAAAATAAACAATATTCTCCGTGCCTAGAATGTAACTTGTGTCATAAATATGTGCATTTAAAATGCCTCTTGAGTAAAGAGCCCCCCGGTAATTTCCCTGGTGATGTGTTTTTTATATTTACATGCGCGGATTGCTCAGAAAGTGAAGAGGAAATATTCGACCGTGGTAAAATGTCTTGGTAATGATTCTTCAATTATTTCACTAATAGAATGACACAAAATAGTAAAAAGTTAGTCCATAACCCTTAAGGTCACGATAAATAATCAAATACATACGTATTATAAAAATTAATTAATTAATTATTAAATACATACGATACTAATATATAATATTGGACCAAACTTTTCAATTTATAGTAAAACAATAATTATATACTTACCTACATATTTATGTTTTTTCATTTCTAGGTTTCATTGTTTGGTTCTTGTTCTTAATGACTTGTCTTTAAAATGCAGTGCAATAAGCAATCGAGGATATTTTCACTGGCGAAACACATATTGGGTCTTTTGTGAATAGGAATTGGCACCTTCTTTTTCATCCACATTTGTAAGAAACATTCAGTTATTACATGAGTATATGATTTGCTTGGATTTTTACATTAAAATAAATATGATTTAAACTATGAATAAATTTTAATAATGAATAGATACAAGCTAGAAAATGAACTAATAAATTGCATATTTTTTAGTAAGCGTCGTAAAAATTGGCCAGGTACTATATCGGGGATTCTTTCTTCATTTAGTCCCACATTTTTTCAATCCGGTGTGAGTGACTTAAATGAACAAGGATGGTGGAAACTATCACACAAGTTTTCTCCTGCTCTTGTTAAGTATTTAAGTAAGTAAAATAATTTTATTTGATCAGGGCATTATGGAAAAAAAACCGATATCATCTTATTCTAATGTATTTATTTTTTACTAGATTCAGAAATGATTATCAAAAAACAAAAAGTGCGCATCAATAAAACTCAAAATGCTTTTTTCAACGATAAAGAGTTTGAAGGAACCATCATGAAGCAATTGGTGTTAGAAATAGGTAAATGTTCTCAATAACTTTGTATTTGATTAAATAAATTCATTACATCAATTGTTATTGTATGAAATATTTGTGTCTACTAAATCCACTACTTTACTAAACAGCTAAAAATGCAATTAAAAATAAATATGGACACAATAATTTTATTCTGTAATGACATGGCTTTATTTTCTCCTTTATTTCTTAAGGTTTCAACAATTTGCTATCAACAAACCAATGCAAAAAGGAAAGCATTGATCAGCCAGTAAAAAATGAAATTATCGATGAAGTTCCTTTCAAAAAAATTAAACTAGATCCTGAAACTAAATATTTATCTCTTGGAGTAAACAAGTCAGCATTAAAGTAAGTTTTCATTATCTATTAAATTAATTTTATGATGAATTACAATATAACTATTCCTATACTTGAAAGCCACGAGCATATCGAATCTTTGAAGTTTTCTTGTCAATGTTATGAATATATATCATTTTTTAAACCAAATTCCTTTATATTAAGATTGTGTAGAGTTTTTGAAACTTTTATGATAATAAAGCCACTTGATATTAATAATCTTATTTTGTTTTTAGAAAGGAATCTTACTTATCAAATTATTTTTTGGATGGTGAAGAGTCATTATCAGATTTTGATAGTTTCCTACCAGACTTTGAGGAATTATCTGAAGCTAGCAGTGGAATCCAATTACAGGTACTAAATAGTGTTCACGATTTGCCAGATTTTATTTTTAATCGATGGTCTGATATTGTTTAATACTGATGTATACCCATTATTAGTGATTTGTCAAACATGTATTGTTCACATTACAATGTTTCAGAGTGATTTATTAAATACTGAAGATTATTTTTGTAACGACCCGTCATCTGGTGAAAATGGTGATTCAGATTATATTAATAACTCACCCCACTCGCAACTTATCACTGGTTGTAGTACATTATCTGAGGAAAGTAATGAATACCGCCTGAATCAACCAAATCAAAATTCAAATACACCTGTTGAAAACGTAACTCCTCCAATTATTCGTGGATTATTTAATATTAATGATGGTGGCAGTGATACGGATCTTCCATGGAATGAAAATAATTTAAAGAACCAGACAAAACAGGAATTTCTTATTCCTGTAACGGAGTATGAAGAAACTAAAATGCTTAATCATCTGAATAGTATCTGCAGAAAGGCACAATATAATAATATAGACAAAAAATTGATTAGGTTGCGAGCAAAGCTTGCAGTTAGAAAATGGAAGAGAAGTCATCGTATTCCTGTTTGGAATCTAGATAGGTAATTATTAGATTTAATTAATCATTAAAAAAATTAATATACCTAAACAAATCTTCATAATAATATTTTCTCAATATTATACAGGATGGTCTGTAAGTTAGCCAATTTTCCAGTTCAAGATGTCTTTTCACAGTACACACTATCCATCAGAGTATTGGACCGTTTTCAGGTAAGCTGTCTTTTTGTAAATAATGCCAATTATGTTTATTTAATTGCTACATTTGATTACCACTATAATAAATATGACGTGTCCATAAGAATAATTATTAAAGTTTCCTTGGCCCGCATATGTCGGGAATACAACCAGTGTTCACAAAGCATGACATGTTTCATGATAGTTTCCTGACTTTTGCGAATAACCTATTTGGAATGTAATTAGGTACATACTAATTTCTTTTAAATAATATTGTTCATTGATTTATATCTTGCTACATGAATGATGTATAATTCTATAATTGAGGGTATACTTTATAAATTAGTATTATGCATGTTATTGTAATAAATTTTTATGTGTACCTGCCTTTGTTGAATTACCTTATGGTACCTAAATAAATATAAGGACATACTTGCTTCCTGTATCTACGATCTATGAAATGCATATTATGGTTATTAAAAAAACTATCTCCAAGCTACATACTATATGATTGGCTGTCAGCTACGAGTACTGTACGTCTTCCTAAATCAGTTCCGACATAAACTACTGTGAGATATTAAGTGGCTCGACTATGCCATGTCAAGTTGATTTTGCTACGAGACTAGCAGGAAGTTCTGAGGTGAGCTCATTCTTGTCTCCGTACAGTGGAAGACTGCTCAAGCCTTATATACGACGAGATATTGAAACTAAGCCTCTGTGGTTACGGTTAATGGATGAGTTAAGGCACAAAGTAAATAAAGCCATTGAGTATGAAGTTGCTCCTCTAGACTACTGCTATGTTCGACCACAGCACATTGCTCCTATTAACAGTTTATGTGCCCAATATTTTTGGCCGGGTATTGATTGTAAGTAATGAATTCTGACTTTAAAAAAATAAAGGAACGTTAATAAATATTAACATGTTTAGGAAGATATATTTCATATCCCTACCTGTGTATAGTAAGAGCATGATACACTGTGTAAAAGTAAAACAGAGTCCCTGAATTTAAATCGAGCTCTGCAATGTATGTTTTAATTTCTTTATTTTGATGTTTTTACGAATTTAAAATCATCATTGTTGGAAACATAAATATGCAATAGTGAACACAATATTATGTGAAATTTGAAACAACCATTTAAATATTTTTCTGAAAAATCAAATTTAAACCTATTATATTCTGGATTAAAATCATACATATTTTTCATGTGATTTGGTCTCATTAAATCAAAATGTCAATGTTCTCAAAGCTTGCGACTAAAAATTATAATATGTATAAGTTTCCTAAAAAATATGAAATTGTTATTTTCAGTGACCGAAGCACTTCAATATCCAGATTTCAGCTGTGTTGTTCTGTATAAAAAGTTAGTTGTTGCATTTGCTTTTCTCGTGCCCGATGTTGGTCCCAATGAAAGCTATATATCATTTATATTTACTCGGCCAGAATGGAGGAAATGCGGAATAGCTAATTTTCATGCTGTATCATTTAATTCAGGTGAGACAGGTTTTTCTTAAATGTGCCTGTATTAATGTACAACTGATAAATGTATTTTTTAAATATAGAAATCAACAAAAAACACAGGTATTCATAATTATAAAAACTCAAATATATGTAAAACGTAACTTAATAATTGCTTTTTAATTTAATTTACTTAATTCTTCTAAACAATAGATAGAAGTAAACATTATACTAGTAAAGTAATTAATACAACAATAATTGTACTATTGTTCAGTTCCCAAATAGTTTCGTGGTGTGGTGTTCTATCCTCTCTGCCTCTACCCCTTCGGAGAAATGGTGTGATGGTTAGTTAGTTCTCAAATAAATCATATCAGACAAATAAAATTTAATCGACATTCACTTTGGAACACTTTATTATTATTGATTATGATAAATAAAAAGCTTTCTTACGCTATGTAGTGTATTCTGTATAAATATAGAAGTCCACAGCTTGGGTTTTCAAGGGACTGTTCTTCCATCGACGGGTGTACAAAGGGTAGGATTATCATATTTTATTCACCGAAAATATGGATGACACTTAAACAATACAAAAAATGGTCTTTTGATTTGTGGTAATTTAGTTAAAAATGTCAAGGATAGAACCCCCTTGAAAATACAGACTGTCTGTATAAATACAGATTGTCTGGTCAGCATTAGCATACGTAAATAGAGACCCACAAATTTAGTGGCATACATAAAAATTCAGTGGTTAGTGGCATACATAAAAATTCAATCTATTAAAATTTTATCACATTTATAAATGAAGGTTTTTTTCAGACTTGCATTGAGAAGGATATAACACTTCATGTTTCGCCAACTAATCCTGCCGTATTTCTGTACCAGAAAATTTGTTTCAAAGTGAGTATTTGCTAAGTATCGACTTTATCTGATGGAATACGAATAATAAAGATTTTTATATTAATTTTAGTAATAAAACAAACATTTGGTTACCCAATACGTGTGTATTAAAAGCAATTTTCACAAGAAAAAGTTATTATACTATTAAAAATAAAGTTTTTTACTCTTACAAAAATATAACAAATTATGTACATGAAAGTTGTACTGTTAATATTCAACAGAAATTATGCTGGTTTGTGAATGAATCCTTCACACATGAGGTAATCATACAGTTTTCGAGTTTTATTTACATCTATCTTAATAAGTCTCCTTGCATCAAGCAAACGCAGAGATCCATTTTTGTTATTTTCAGCAATAAGAATGTCTCTAAAGGAGATAAAGTTACTCGGAATTAATCTGAGCGACGAACAAAGTAATTTTTCCTTTTCATTCAGCTGCTCGTATCCGGGAAGGCCGATTACTTCTAATGGCGCTGTTTCTCTTCTCAATTGTCCCTTTTTCACATTGAAGTCCTTAGAAAGTGGATTGAAAAGTAAATTGACATCTTGAGATCCATAAGTCGAAGTGGACGGTTTAGGCGAGAGGGCTTTCCAGTCTAATTCCATGGAAGTGAAATAATTTCTCAAGTCTTTAGAATAAATGTCTTCTTTCCTCTTCAAATGTTGATACAATTGACACCCCTTGAATGTTGTGATTCCGTTTTTCCTGTATTCGTATAATCTGTGTAAATATAAAACAAGTTCTTTTTCTATGCTTAAATTTTCTATAAAAGCATCGAATTGCATTCCTGTTAACAGTTGCATAAATACAACAAGACGTTCACATGTCGGATGGCCGAGAGTTTCTTCAAACTGTTGAATCCACTTGTAGAATTTTCTTATCACGATAAGTCCGTGTTGCCTCAGAATGTTATATCGCCTTTTCCTCTCTTTGAGTCTGTTGTTGTAGGCCAGTACTGAAGCGCATTGTAAGCTTTTTGTCAATTCGTCGCTTTTGCTATCTTCTAATAGTAGTAAGGCACTTTCCGCATTGTTATCAAAATTCATTTCGAAATCTGATCTGTAAGGATTGTACCCGGCCACTTGTTGTGAGATGGAGGGTGCCAACTTGGCGGAGTGGATCGTCGCTGTTAGTCTGCCGGAACATGAACGGGAACATGTTCCCCTCACCGGAGTAGTCGTCTCGCACGCACAGCGAGGGAATGTCTTGGTATTGAAGATTATCCAAATAAAATTTCTTGTAATGTTCTTGACACTCTAATTTAGAACGTGTTTGCATTGATTTGGCTACTTCTTCCCAATTTCCATACCCATGCTCGGAAATGTATTTTAACAAATAGTATTCGTCTTTAGCCATCCAATTGCAGTTTTCAAATAGAGGAAAATTATTTTTTCTTACTGCATATTTGTGATAGTTTTTATGTTGCGACATTTCGATTCCTTTTGAAAAACACGGACAGCACAAAGATATTCCTTCACATTCCACACATTCGATATATGGCTCAAATACTTGAACTAAACAAGATTTGCAAATCGGCTGCAGAAAGTCTGTGATCCCGTCCATTTTTAATTAACAATTATTGTTTTATTTTTCAGATTGAAGAACTTATCCAAGAATTTTACGAAAAATACTTCACCGCAGATTCAACTGATTGTAAACATGCTTTGTTTCTTAGGCTATGTAGGTAGATTTAGAAAATAGAAATAGTGACATTTTGCGTAATTGTATATAGTTGAAAAATAATGTATTTTTGTATGTTTATTGGTGTTTTGTAATTTGAATTTGGTGTCAATCTATTTAAAGAAAACAAACAAATAAAACTTGACTTGTTCGACAAAAACATTACTGCGGCGTGAGTTTGTCACTGTCAATTTGACATTACTATTACTTGCCGGTAAATTGGGTAAATGATTGCCAGCTAAAAACTTCATCATCCCGACGAGACAACCAGAGACAATGTCATGTACTAAACGTGACATATAAAACCGTGAAGAAAAAATCTCAGTGCTATAAATAAGGAAATAATGTATTTTATGTAAAAAACAAAGACAAAATCAAATAAGAACTAAGAACAAAATATTTATTAATTTATTTTTTAAATATTATTACATTTCGATACTTGCGTGATAACTGTTTTTTTATTTTTTTATTGAAAGTACTTACTACCTAATTTTTATGGATTCCTATACCATTGTTATGCCGATGACCATCTAATTAATTTTCACACTGTGCACTAAAAGAGCTAAATCAAGTTATCCTATTATATTTATTTTTATTATTACTTATAATTTTGGTAAAGCATTGATTGTAATTACTTTAAATTGATTAATTCCTAAAAGAAGACTGCTTTAATCTAAAGCTTATGACGTTATAAGAGTGAGTTTATAGTAAAATATTTTCTTGAACGAATAAACATTTTCAAAAAATGCATACTTTGTGTTTTATTTTAGGCCTTTAGGCGTAAGTAATTTTTTAAACAAAAAATAGTGAAGACCGCAAAGCTTTAAATCCCAGCAACAAAAATACGAGTTTTACATTCGAGATAATGATCAAAAAATAATATTTGTTTATTTTTGTTGCCAAAAAAGAGAAAAAGGAGTTTTTTTATGACAATTTATGGACTGCCACCTGCAAAATACTTGTTCAATCAATAAAGTTTGAATAATTGTATCTAATAGTCACGGGGTTAAAAAAAAATTAATGCAAAAATGATACTTTTTAGAAACAAACAAAAAAGTAAATAAAATGTACGGACATAAATTATTGTACAACAGAAATTAGTAAATTTAATATCAGTATGATGGTAATTTCGATAACCTACCTAGGTATAATAATATTATAATTCCACCTCCTTGATTCCTAATAATATTATTGAAAAAACGTTATGCAGTCAATTTTTTTTAATACGAGCATAGATTTTGTTTTGAGCGCAGCACGTAGACAAGAACCGGATTGACGCACCGATTTTGAACGAAGGTCCTAGAATATTCTGGAAGTTTTTTTATCTATATATTCTCGAGCGCCACCTCTCGCGCGTTTAGTTCGTGAAAAATTACTGAATTTGTGGTTGTGTGTCGTTGTTTTGGGATTGTTTTTTCAATAAAATAGGTAAGAATTCCATATTTTTGTTTTTCCCAAACATTTACTCGGGGTATTTAGTGACGGAATTCAATATGCAGTCCTTGTAAAGTGTGAAATCAATTGCTGTAGCTTAAAATCGCTCAAACTAGGTATACAATCTCGATTTATGTACGTTGGCCATATCTTTGATTACGTGCTTCACCGTATATTTTTAGTAAATGCGTAGTATTTTGGTATTGGCTTTTCACCAAATTTCCACCAACGTAGAAATTACGCCTACGTTACTTTAGTTTTCCTCGTACATCTGCATCGCGAACTCAGTGAATTTAATCCTTCGATTCTCACCGCAATTAATTTTGTCCACAGTTATGGGGAAAGATTATTACAAAATATTGGGCGTCAGCCGGGACGCCTCCGACGATGATATCAAGAAGGCCTACAGGAAGTTAGCCTTAAAATATCATCCGGACAAGAACAAAGCGGCTGGCGCGGAAGAGCGCTTCAAGGAGGTGGCGGAAGCTTACGAGATCCTGTCCAACAAGAAGAAGAGGGAGATCTACGACGCCCAGGGCGAGGAGGGGCTCAAGGGCAACTTCACGGGGAACAGCGGCGGCGGAGGTGGCCCCAACTTCTCCTACTCCTATCACGGAGACCCTCACGCCACCTTCGCCCAGTTCTTCGGCAGCGGCAGTCCGTTCCAAGCGTTCTTCAACATGAACGGGGGGGGAGGAAACCGGATATTCAGCGGCTTCGACGACGAGATGGACGTGGACATGGACCCCTTCGCCACCATGGGCATGGGCACCGCTAGACCCGGGGGAGCCTTCCGCTCGCACTCGTTCAACGTCAACGGCCTCTCTAACCGCAAGGACAAGTCCCAGGACCCTCCCATCGAGCACGATCTATATGTCTCTCCTGGAGGACATCACCAAAGGCTGCGTGAAGAAGATGAAGATCTCCCGCCGAGTGGTGCAGCCCGACGGGACGGCCAAGAAGGAAGATAAAGTGCTGACAATCCACGTGAAGCCCGGCTGGAAGGCGGGAACCAAGATCACCTTCCAGAAGGAGGGAGACCAGGGGAGGAACAAGATCCCCGCCGACATTGTGTTCATCATCCGAGACAAACCGCACCCACTGTTCAAGAGAGAAGGAAGTGATATCCGCTACGTTGCCAAGATTCCCCTCAAACAGGTAATCATTTGCTCCTCTCTTTTATTCAAGTGATGATTTGTGTAATATGTGCATTATCAATAATCATTACCTTTGGTTAACACCTTGACTGCCAACAATTTGTCTGTTGTTATGAGACTTTCCAGATAATTATCACTTGCATACTATTGATATTTTAATAGTGCTCATAAAAAAAAACAGTTTTTTCTTAAGTTTTAAGGAATCATAAAAGAACACAGAAGCAACTCTACAATTATCCGAAATTGTAACTGTTTTATAGTGGAGTCAACCAGTTTAACTGATTTGAAAAGATAATACTATATTGTTGGATCGTATTAAACGAGTCTCATAAGTGGATTATATCAACATTTTGAGTCTTTTATTATATATTTTATTCGTCTTTATTTCTAAAAAGCTTGTTTCAATATTTCAACATGAAAAAAGATAATGAACTCAATTTTTTTTATTAAAAAATATTCTAGATTGCTTATTGATTTAATATCATCTATTAATCTATTTGATTACAAAACATGATGAATCTAATTTTTAAATGCATATAATCCTTTTAAACATATAAGAATGACATCGGTATGCTTAAAAAAGTTTAAAATAATACGCTTCATTAATATCTTCATATTTTAGAAATTCGAAAAAAAAAAGGAAGAAAGGGTAGATAGTTGCAGAATGCATGTTAAAAAAACGTTCAATTAAAGGTTTTAATAATTATCTGAAAGGCTAGTTTGAAAATGCATAACAAATCTTTAACTATCATCTTCATCATAATTGTACAAACACCTCCGGTTAACAGATTCCACGTTTTGCATACATGGGAATAAAAATCACCCTAAATCAATAATAAAAAAAAAAATATTTTACAACTGTTATATATTTTATTTATGGAATTTGTAAAATATGTAACAGTAAAAAATGTTTTTACGTTTGGTATGAACATTTTTCACTCTATTATGGCAGTGACATATGGTTACATTTGACCAAATAGGGAGCCTACTATTAATATTTCAAATAGCGTGGCAAGCCATATTTGTCATTGTTATTGAAAAAGTAGTTTGCATATAAATATTTCATAATCTGTGATACCTTGGACTGGTGCTGAATCGTAAGACTGATCATCTTGCCTTCAAGAGTAGTGTAGTAGTTTGTCTGCCGAGGAATGGTGTAGTAATATTGTGTTTGTCTTGTTCCAGGCCCTGTGCGGTACAGTGCTGTCGGTGCCCACTATGGGAGGAGAGAAGCTGTCGGTGAACCTGACCAACGAGGTGGTGAAGCCCAACACAGTGAAGAGGTTCAACGGCTACGGACTGCCCTTCCCCAAAGAGCCGTCGAGAAAGGGAGACCTCCTGGTGGCGTTCGACATACAGTTCCCGGTTATGTTAACGCAAAGTGCTAAAGAAATCCTAATGGATACGTTACCGAACTGAAGATTCAGACTAAGTGTTAGTGGTAATGGAATAAGCTATGTGTTTACTTCCCCCTGGAGGGATAGTTGTCGGCTCGGTTTATGTTATGTTTGTGAAGAGTGACTGGAGCAGGTACTGTTAAACAAACTCGGACATTCATTCCTGACATCTTTCATCTTGTGTAAATATTATTTCTGTGTGAATGTGTTGGTGCGTTTGCGACGAATGAAACTCGAGTAATTTAATTTTTTATTGCTTTATTAAAAATGTTTATCTATGTTGTATATATTACATGCACAAGGCTATTATAAATGTCTGCAGAACTAATTAAAATAATTTTATTTATATTTTAGTGTTTTATTAAGTTACCATCATTATTCTTTTTCTTACCTTTTTCTGTATTACCAATATTGCATTATTTCTACTGAATTAACTTGGTTGCCTGTAGTGTTGTCTAAAAACATTGTTTTGTTATACCATCTCTTACATTATAACACCGTGTATCTAGAAATGTTTTTTTCCCTTTTCATGCTTGCTTTAGAAAAGTGTAGTTTTCCAATAACCTGTATGAAGAGAGAATAAATGATAAGTACGTACATAAGAAAATATTTTGGTTATTCGTATCCTGGCAAGCATGATATTTTTTTACAGTAATGTATGAAAAAAGCAAAATGTCAAGGATACACGGTGGTTTAACATAAGTGGCAATATAAAATTTTCTATGGATAGATAAATTTATTGACATATTTGGTTTGGTTAGTACCTACATAGTAAAAATAACAATTAATTAAAAAACTTCCATGTTTGTGCCAATAAAAGATTTCCAAAAAACCTATTGGTGCCAAGTGGTCTTTTTCCTTAAAATTTTGTGTTCTAGCTAGATTTTTTTTTCTGCAGTAAATAATGAATAAAGTGAATGTTTATCAGTTTTTTCCACAGTTAATAATGAATAGAGTTAAAAATTAAATTGGGATCTCTCTAAAGCTAAAGAGAAAAACAAAACATTCTTTTAAAATGGCCTCCTTTTCGTCTTTGGAAAGGCTGGGTGTTCATTTTTAGTGAATAGAAATACATTTTGTCCATTTTTTTTCCGATTTCCAATGTCAAACAATATTTTTGGAAGTACGCTTTATTTGACGGTCGAATCGAGAATCTCGCCGGAGGTGGGAGAGGCTGACGTCACGCCGTCCGCAAATGCAGTTTGTCTCGCTCCGCGGCTGTCTGGCGCCGCTGGAGAGAGGGAGACCGAGATAGAATGTTCGGTACCTATTTTAGGAGTTGTTCGCCGCCATGCCTACTCCAGACATTGTCCAACTGTCAGAATTGTGAATGTGAAAGTTGTCACATCACTTTAATCAAGGTTTGATCATTATTTGTAATATCTGAAGACTACGTGGAATATCTGCACATTTCACCTGAAATTATAAATGATTACAATCATAAACAAAGATAACAAACCATCGGCTTCCGAAGCCGAAGAACACTTTTAAATTTGATTCCCCGGGCATTTTAACTAACATCTAGGAATAATATAATTTGAACTAGATTTCAAAGCACTCACCAAGTTTTTTGAACTTTTTAGCCTCTTCCTGTTTTGATTTTATTTCCTTAAACCTAAAATTTTACGACACGACTATATTTTTTTACAGATCCCTGGACTCTAAATTAGAGTTAAATTTTAAAATAAAAAATTGTAGATAATATTTATAATCAGTAAAGTTCTTGAATCTGAAATGGTTTTTACGATAACTACACTGTCTTAGATACCTACTTGCGCTTGATGTCATGAACACAAAAATTTATTAATAAAACGAAACATCACAGAGGCTTGGGTTTTATGCTATCAACAGCCTAAAGTTGTATCTTCAATGAACATTGTATGTGGTCGGAGAGGCTTCACTGAAAAGCATATCAGTTTAATTCAATAACACTGTTGATAAGATAGAAAAAATCGACTTAGAATCTAATTACCTTCAAACTTTAATCACTTAGGTACCTACAGGTACTAAAAAATTGACTTTTCTATCGTACGACCATACTGACTCATTAAATTAATGCATAATATTTATTTAAGTAAGTAGATATTAAATATAGTAATATGTTTAAAACGTGAACATTATTGTACATGCAAGTATATCATCAAATCGGTACAGGTTTGTTATATTTTAAGTTAAAAAAGAAACACTTGAGTTCGTTAGACATTTCTATTTTGGGGCTACTTTCAAATAATCGGAAAATAAAGGAACTATATGCCTGAAAGCAGGAAACTTGCTTAGTTTGAGTTGTGGTGGAATGGGATTCGAACCTAGAGATTCCAACTGGAAGTCCTCGACTCTACTAGACCCTAAATCTCAACCCGGTTTGCTGTTATTTCGGAAACAAAGAGCTTTTGTGTATTTTATGCATTGAGATTGAAATGTTTAATAATCAAAATAGTAACAGATATGATTCTTGGTGGTTTATTGTGAGTGTACCTCATTACTAACAAATAGGTACCTTGGTACAATAGTAATAAATTATTGAAATTATGATTACCTCAACAATAATAATCAATTAGATATATATTTTTACAGTTATAGGGTTCTTCCGGTAAACAGTTCACTTACGTCTGCAGTCTGCATCTGCATCATAGTAAGTATTACTAGTTAAGTAATTCCCACATGCCAGCGACCTTACCTCTAGAATCAACTCAACTCAATTAATCACAATTAAAAAATATATTAGATGTTACCACCACACTGCAGTGCCTATGTATTTTTTCAATAATGAGTCATAGATACGAATGAAAATTTAACCTTTTAAACAATTTGGTAGGTGTTTACTTTGTACAAGTGATCAATAACCAAGGTATGTATGTATAAATGTGTACTTAGGTGTTTTAAAAAAATATGTTTTGAATATAGGTGTCTTCCACATAAACATTTTTTGTAAATAAAATTAGAGAGTAAAATTCTTTACTGTTAGCTAGGTCAAGCGAAAAAACTATATTTTTGGACAAGAGTGATCGAAAATAGAAACTTTCTAGTATAAAATTTAAATTTCTTCTAGGCTGGCTGAAAATCTGGGAAAAACACAATCTTAAAAAATGACAATTTAATTCTTAAAAAAAACACAAAAATAAGTCGTCCCTAGAACTAGAAATATTTTGCTAAACAAGATTGAGTTTTTTAGTTTCCTCTGATTTTGAAATTACAAAATAAATGTTTATTTTATAACACAAGTTTGAGTATGTATCGATTGTGTTGAGCGAGACAATTTTATTACTTTTTAAAGTTCGGTGGTATTTATTTATGTATCCATACATGAATAACGTAGGTTGGGTTTTGGTTTTTGGTTCCCACAAGAATCCGCCTACCCAAACAAACAGGGAGAATGGCAACCAGCTGTGCTAAAGTATTTCAATTATACAAGTTTTGTGTATCTTTCAAAACTTTATTACGAAAATAGCGATGTGATAACAGTCGGCATTATACCTACAAAGGCGTGTGGTAATTATTTTCCCGAATGTAAAACGCCTCCTCTAAAGGTTGCTTTTTCTACTGCTTTCTATTTTGGCAGGCAGATCTTCAGTCAGGAACTCCTATTTAGCCGCGTTTTTCTGGACACACCGTATCCTTGGTACCTGGTTTACCTACCTCTTGGCATTATTTCCTGAGGAATATGACAATCAACATAACGCAATCTGCGGATACCTCCGAGGAGTCATTCTTCGGACGTGTCTGGCTCACTGACTTAGACATAATTATTCCTGTTACTATTTATTATATCGTCAGCAATAAATATAAAATATTCCCTTTAAGCCTTTGAAAACATTATAGAATTTTATGAATATTTTCAAATATAAATTTTAAACGTATCTACAAGACAACCCATTCGGAAAAATGTTGGGAAAACCCAGGAATAAGGATCAACGGTAAAAGGTGAAAATACCTAATTTTGATAGCAAGATTTTTCTCAAAAATAAATATTGTAAAAAGTATCTGCGGTGCGATTCTCTAAGGTTTTAGACACTTCTGCGCATACGAATTTCAGTACAAAATCGTATGCGCAGTAGTTTAACAACAGTTACAGAATCGAAGCGCTGAGACAAACAATCATAAAACTCAATGTTTGTAGCACTCACTTTGTAGATTTCCACAATTATGAAATTAAACAACTTTTGTTTTAAACTACTTTTTTATTTTTTAACACGCCAACCGGTTTCGGAGACACTACTCCTTCATCAGGGCTTTGTATAATAATGAATACGGATGAAGGAGTAGCGTCTCCGAAACCGGTTGGCGTGTCAAAAAATAAAGAAGTAGTTTAAAACAAAAGTTGTTTAATTTCATAATCATAAAACTATTTTAAGCATTGGTCTTCACGTCTTCACGTCTTCACGCTATGTTTTGTGATGTAAACGCGAGTGCAGTGTTCATCGAATTCGTTTTTTACTTCCATAAAGCTAAAATAGTCTTAAATAATAAAATTCCTTGCTGGGTTTAAGTATTAGAAAAAAATAAAGGTTAACAAACCGATGAGTTCATACAGTTCATTGTATTGCGTTTGTCCTTGAAAGCTGTTGCAGTAAAGGAAATGAAATATAATTTATTGCTTATTTATAAACAAAAACAACAACTTCATAAAAATTGTAAATAGATGCACTCATTCTCTCGTGGTCAGTCGTTCATACCGACTAAAGCTATATTGTGATTGATATAATTTTTTTATACTTTTGCGTTGAATATTTTTTTACTCAAAACTTCATTTCATTATACCATATCCGCTCCCTATGTGGAGCATATGAAATCCACAAACTGCCTCTAAATCAAGTCCACGTCCCGCAGCTCTGACGCAAACTGCCGACGAATTGTCAACAGTGGACGACCAGGACGCCGAGAACCTGATGCCTTGTAAAATAGGCAAGCATGGTTAAGGCTCTCGCCTCTCGCCTAAAGCCTTCGCCGGATGACAGTAGATACCAAGGGTTGCTGTGTCCGTTGCCTCACCTCTGTGTTCCTTACAAAGTCAAACCACCGCACACCTAAAATTCTTCTAAGACACCTATTCTCAAAACTCAGAAGTCTGCTGTCTTGGGCCCTAGTTAGGTGCCCACGATTCACAGCCATAGAGAAGAACAGGTGTGATGCAGGAAATTTTTGTTTTTAACCGAGTAAATATCCGATCTCCAGACAGCTTTCATACTGTTGAAATGCGGCGCCCCTACTCCAAGCCGCACTCCCAGTTCTTTCTGAGCTCTGCCGTTTTCTGTCATGTACGCTCCCAGGTAAAACTCAAAAATAGTACCTTCAAAATCTTCGTCTACATAGAGTCCTAGGGAAAAATACCTACACCCTACACTACATAATAATTAGGTTTAAAATATATTTTAAAAATTACGATAAGTACTTACTACTTCTTTCCCTTATCCGCACCCAATGGTGACTGGGATACTGCATTCATACACCAAGTGCAATGAATTTGGAACATTTTGTAACATGAAGGCAAGATGATCATGATCAGTAAGTTTTACAGAGCCAAAAAACAACATTGGAATATTTATTCATTTTTTCCCCATCACAAAACGAACCAGCGACACTAATTGGCGCAATCAAATGATAAACTTTTCAGCCACGCTTTTAATATTGGAAAGGTTCAATGGCAAATCAAACGATCCGGAAATTATTGTTTCGGAGTGTATGTAGAGTTGTAATGTGGGAGGTAGGAAATTACGATCGCCGAGATCCTTAGTAGGAGCGGAGCGGGACCTAGTATGGTGTATGGTGAACTGAGAGAAGCCCACTCCATGACTCCCATCATAGTTGTTAATGTTACAAGCCAAAAGGGCAAAAGTCACATATTCAATGAAAGCCCCACCTTTTCCCTAGACTTTTTTAAAGACTATCAAGTCTTTTTTCAGTCCAGCACAACTCTACCGCTTTTTTTAAAACTAATCCGCGAAATTTAATAGATTCAGATTTAACTGGAAAAAGCGGAAGAAAAGAAGGTTATTTACGTGAACAAATGCTTTCATTGCCCCTATCACTGTCTCGGCTCTAAGATTGTCATAAACACATTCACCCAAACCTGCTCAAGGAGCTGGCCCATATTTACAGTGATAGGGATATTAGTAATTCTAACCCTTTTTCAGTCGTTAGTTACAACTAACTCCCGCCCAACCGCAGCCAAAAGTCACATAGTGCGTAGCGTAGTGGTAGTACGTTGGGCTACCATGCATAAAGTCGTGGGTTCAATTCCCGGCGGGACCAATATGAAATATTTATTTAAATGTGGGTTTTCACATTTAAAAAATCTCATACCTACGCGATATCTAGACTGGCACAGAAGCGTAAGACGGACTTTGAAATTTTTCACTATTTTCCTCTCCGTGGCAATAAGTCACTTATGCCCATTTGGCTTGTAACTGTCGATATACTGACTTACTTAACGTTCAGCACTCACACACGGTTTACTGCCACACAGGTAGACATTAACTGACGACTAACTACATAATATGTATGTCTATGATCTATATAACATGTATTATACAATACAATCGTTGGGTCGTTTGCAAAAAAAATGCATTATATCATGTTCTAATTTTAAATTCAAAGGTATTTGAACGGAGATCGTGCCGACATTTTGTGATGCTGATGAAATTTTACCCAGAATCCTATACAATGAATCTTATATAGGTACAGGAAAAGTGATATAGATAATTTATTAAGAACCCATAATTAAATAATATCACTTTCCTCCGTGTAGATTAGACCCTGAAGACTCAATACATAAAATAATTAGGTACCTACTTTATAGATGTACCTTAAAAAATAATAATACAATAATATTGTTTAGGTACTACTACTAGGTACAACTTTCCCTTCCTTATCAGCGCCCAATGATGCATAGGGCACTGCATTGGCACACCGAGTGCATTGAATATTGGTCACCCGTTACACCAAGGCAGGTTTATCAGTCTCACGCTTGAGTGCCAGTCCAAGGAATCAAATTGAAATATTTGGTATACCAAATGCAGTGAATCTTGATCATTGGTTACATGAAAGCAAAATGGAGAAATAGCGTTTTCTTTTGAATATTGCTTGTTTATTTTATCAAGATTTTCAATGAATTTTAAAAATAAGATTAGAACGTTTAGATGGTTGTTAATAACTAAAATTATGTAAGATTTGAAATTATTTTGTCACACCAGATCAGATTATACAATTGTTTGGTTTATTTTTAGTTCTCGGGGCTGCGCTGGACCGTGATAGTAAATTATTCATTGTCATACATGAAGATGAAAATAGTTTGAACATTGTTTTCGAATATTCTAACGATCATGTTGTGTATGACAATAAATGAATTGCGAAAATACGGGCTTTCTGCCTGACATTTTAAATTTTCAATAAGTATTTTAAAATTATTTTTATGTCAAAATAAAAAATAAATTAATTAATGTGTAAGATGGGTTTCCTCGGCGCAAGGTTTCCCAGTGAGGAATGCGTTAAAAATATATACACCGTGTAGATGTACAAGCGGGAAATCAGTGAATCTACTCATATTTGGAGTCGATTTTGTAGTCGAATCTATTATTTTTATTTGACCCATAGTTTTCGAGAAAATTGAGTAAGAAGTTAATTTTTTTTAGCAATCTCTACAAATTGTTATCAAATATGATTTCTTAATTATACTATCCATAAAGAAAACAAAAGCAAAAACCGAATTTTAATAGGAACCGGTGCAATTTCACTTAATCTGCGGTAGGTACATGTGAAAGCTTTTACGACAAGAGAAAAACATTTTATTTCAAGCTCAGATTCAAAAGTCACTATTACACATTCGATTCCAAATATGATGTAGATTCACCAGTTTTCGGGCTGTTTTACGAGTTTTGTTACTCCAAGTATATTGTGGATACCCAGAACCAATGACATGCAATACTAAATATTAAAAAAAAATACAAATTAATTTGGTCACTTGGCAAGATTAAAATATCTACCATATTATCAGCGACACATTCAAAACGGTTAGTCGCTAAAAATAACGTGTAATTAATGAGAAATAATTATGTACTTAAATAATAACATATACACATATGTAACTGAGACAGAGTAAGTTGTCTAGGCGCCTCTGTTACTGGATCTAGATTACCAAGGTGACTTGTGTTGTTGAAACCTAATATGTACATAATACTAGTAACAGTAGTTAGTAGTAGTTAGTTGAGCAGAGGTGATTTCATAACACACGCGTGTAATATTAATTGATTTATTTTAACACCTAGATCTACTTCGATCTTAGACGATCGGATGTTTACACTAGGAAAGAAAAGTAGAATAATATTGTTGGTAGGTATATCTCATTTTCCTTTCTTTTATGGGAATTATTCGTACATATAAGTTTAAATTACACCCTTTCCTAAAGGTTAAAATGAAAGATAGGTTCCTAAATAGTGTTCTGCTTTTTGCCTAGTCAGTCATGGCACAAAAACTACACAAAAGTGTTGATAAAAGTTTATAAACAGGCAAGTTATATAAATATACAAAGATTGTCTTAAATTAATTTCACTGTTCCTTCCCAAAAAAGAAACATGTTCTTGTGCTTGGGATGGGACACATTGTAGCAACATTTTTTTAAAATGTTTGTTGGTTTATTTTATTTTATTTTGTTGTTTTTATCGTATTTTCGGTTCTCTGTCATGTTTCTTGTCTGTGTATTTTCAAAAGACGCATTTTTGTGATTTTTGGCCGATGTTTGATGTAGGTTTTTTTTTTTTTTTGACACTTTGTATAAAATAGTTTGAAGAAATAGAGCAAACTGGTGCTAAAAAATCAATAAAAACTAAAACGCGTCTCTTGAAAAACAATGATTAAATTTGGAAGATGAAAAATTTTTTACTAGTTATAACTTGGCTCTAAGCTCTTTGTCCTAAGTGATCGGTTGTGAGAAGTGAGAATTCTAGGTACCTACCTCTCAAAATACTTTATCAAATTAATGACGTTTTTTTAATTTCAAAGTGGTCATAATAATTGTGGTAAAAGTCTTTTCATTGTGATTATATTTTTTGGGATATAAATCACTTGAACGCATTTGGTGTAGGTGTAAGTAATGTGAAATGCTTGATAAGAATAAAAATGAAGATAAAAGTTGTTACAGAGAGAATCAACAAGTTTCTGTTGACAGTAGAGCTGCTGACGAGATAAAATTATACCTACCTATTTGTATTTACTAAATAACTGAATTTTTGCTTTCTTTTAAAAATAAAATAATGCAGTTAGTTTAAATTCTTGCAAACATATTGTTTTGTAAGAAATTTTCTATGCAGAATATTAATAAAAATATTTTTTATATTTTTTTTCAATGCAGTAAAATATAACAAAAATAAGCAAACTTCGGTGTTATTTAATTGTCAATTACTTTATTTATAATGTAGAAAGAAGCATTGAAACATTACGAGTAGTATACAATAGCTTTTTTTAATATCACAGATTCATACCAACACCATTTTACTAATAAAAAGACGCGTCAAAAAAAATGGTTAAAAAAAAACAGTAGATTGTACCTACATCCACTAAGAAAAATAAATAACCTTAGATATCAATATTTCTCAAAAATGTATTTGTTGTGAATTTGAATGATTTAAAAAAATAATATTCTTAGTCGGTTGATGAATGATGATAAAGGTATTGATCAGGTCACCTAACGGTATTATCAGAACGCCGAATGAATTATTATCAGCCAAAGAAGAATGATTTGTCGACAATGTTGAATTCTTTATTGTTATTACTACAATCCTTTTTTAACATGATTACACACGAATTGTTAATAATAGTTTCCTCAGTTCACCTATGTAGTAGACAAGTAGACTAAATAGACTGTCAGTCACAATATTACTTTATTTCACCCGGACGCCACGCGCCATGATGGAGCAGTCCACGAACGGCCAGTGGAAAATCTATTTCTGCACCAAATGTTTCATCCACTTCCACTAATTCTCATTCACGTCCAAATTGAAATCTTTTTACGGACGGATTAACACAAACATCGACTAAAAATATGCATCCAGAAGAATATCTGCGCTTTTGAGAATCGCATTTAATTGCATAAATAGGTAGCCATGTAGGTACTGATAGAAAACTGAAGACTATTTAGAAATAATACGATTATAACTAAAATTACCGTTCTTAGACAGATTTAATCATGGGGAAGTATTTAATATTATTATACATGGAGTAACAAAATTCGTAGTACAACCCCGAAATCTGGTGAATCTACATCATATTTGAAAAAACCAACGTTTAATGGACTTTTTCAATCTGAGCTGGATTTTTTTTTCTTCACATAAGTACCGTAGATTAAGTAAAAATTGGACAAATTTCGTATTTTAAAAATACGGCTTTTTATTTGTTTTTCTTCATGGATTGTATTAATTTTATATTTGATATTTGATGACAATTTCAATTTTTTTTAAATCAACTTCGTACTTGATTTTCTCAAAAACGATGGGTCAAATAAAAAAAAAAATACTTTACAAAATCGACTCCAAAATATTATGTAGATTCACTGGTTTCCCGCTTGTACATCGAGTTTTGTTTACACCATGTATAGAAGTAACGTAAATTAAAAAAAAATATATGAAAAATTTTCACCTTGATAGGTATTGAAACATAAGACTGATCATTTAACCGAATATGGATTATCTAGGCGTTTACATGCTGTCGCTGTCATCGGCTGGGTTAAGTGGCCACTTGACGATTTATGATGCATAATGATAATGCATATTCGATTCCAGAGCTTCTCTGTCTCTGTTGTGAAGTCCATAATGATGTATGCCACCCCCACCCAGTATTTGTTTACACGTATTTGCACACATTATTCTGTTACCTGAACCTAAAAGTTATTAAAATATTTTAGTGATGTAAAGTAGGTAGGTAGGTAGGTAGGTACACATGGCGAGTAAAATATTTAACGGTGAAAGGAACATTATGTAACATTCGCAACGTAAAATTACCAAACTCTGACTATAATACTTTTTAGATACGTACATGGTGTAAAAAAACTCGTAGTACAAACCGAAAAATGGTGAATCTACATCATAATATTATTTGGAATCGAATGCGTAACGTGACTTAAAAACAATTACTTTTCTTCTCATAAAAGCTTTTATTAGTACCGCAGGTTAAGTAAAATTGCAAAAATTCATATTAAAATGCTGTTTTTTATTTTGTTTTATTTGTGGATAGTATTAATTTGACTAAATACATGATTCAGTCAAAACAAAATTCCGACTCCTTAATTTCCGCATTGTGCCGGTGCTCCTTTATAAATGCGAATCCTGGCACCTCACAAAAGCTTCAGAATGCTCGCTTGTTGAGTTTTTGAGAATAATTGTCTGAGAAGGATTTCTAGGCATTAGGTGGTTTGGACTTCATAACCAAACGCTGAAGTTATGGAAACGGACGCAGCAACCTCCAATAAACTGGAGTCGTGGAAGATGCGGCGTTGGACTGGCTTGGGCATGCACTCCGGATGCCTCGGGAGAGCCTGAACCCGAGCTGCCTCTTCTTTACGCCTGCAGGATCCCGCCGTCCTGGCAGGACCGTCGATAACCATCCTACGGTTGAAATTCGGCGGAGCGGATGCGGGCCTGACGCGCGAAGAGGCGAGAAGGCTGGCTGGTGGACAGGGGTCTCCTGGAGGGATCTAGTGATGGTCCACATGCTCCACATAGGAGCGAACGTAGCGAAAGAAGAAGAAATACATGATATTCGATAACATTTTGCAAAGAATTATCGAAAAAAACTTCGGACTCAATTTTTGAAAACGAGGGGTCGGACCCAAAAATTATATTCTACATATTCTACAACTTCAAATACTATGTAGATTCACTGGATTCCCGCTTGTACATCGAGTTTTGTTACACCATGTATATTATGTTTTATGGTAAATAGTACATTAGGACATTTATTATGTATGCACGAATATGCTCTCGTGCTACTATTAATCAAGTAGGAATCTAGGTGGTAGATACTTATTAATACTGAATCAACCTTACTAACATAATTTTATATAAAAAAGATTAACAGTGGACAACTCTTATAAAATATTAACTAATGCCAATGAGGCTCAAAATACGTTTAGTAAAATACTTTTCTCTTCTGTGCTTCTGTTTTTTCAAAGAAATGGAAAATAAAATTAGAAAATAAGGTCAAGGGTGTAGATAGTCTGGCACTGAAGTAGACAGCTTGCTGAAAACATCTTTCTATTGGACACCCAGACTTCTCTCTGAATCGAAGTAACAAAGAGTAACATCACGTAAATTCGTCTTTTTTTTCTGTTTTTGAGATCATATTTATTTATTTATTTATTTTTTTGAAAAAAAGAAATCTATGCAATTCTTATGATATTTGCACATTATTTCAAATTAGTATATACTATTTTCAATAAAGCCTAAGCGGCTTGTGCTTGAAAATAGGAATCAGGGTCGTGTCGACGTGGGGATTCGAAACCGACGATATCTGGACTCAGAGACCGCGACGCTACCCACTGGGCCACCACCTTTTCTTTATTTATTATTTATTTCTTTATTTTCAGCTTATGTCTGGAGTGTAGAAGTAAAGAAGAGCCGAAAAAGACATGGTACGATCATGTTTTCATGTTTTTTTTGTATACTTGAAAATGTTCATGTAAAACGTCGGAATAATCGGTGTGCGTGCATGAGAAGATTTTATGAATGTGGAAGAAAGTAAGTGTGGTGTGGCGTTTTATCCTTTCTGTTTACCCTTACGAGATAATGGTGTGAGGACCCTGACTGAGCGCGGATGCTCGGGTGGATGTCTGGGATGGGGGCCCGGAAGGTGCGATTTGCCGGTCTCCTGCGGGTGGGTATTTAATAATAAATAAAATGGGGTAATAATTAATAATAACGTTCCTTTAAGTTGGGGGTAGACTCTATGGTTGGTTAGTTGGTTTTGGGTGATGGATACAACGAGAATTAATTATTATAATAAGCTGAGACAGTGGGGGGGGCAATGAAAGCGTTTGTTTGCGTACATTACGTAAATGCTTAAAATCGCGGTTTGGCTTGATGAAAAAATCGGTAGAGTTGTGCTGGACTGAAAAAATACTCAAAAGTCTTTAAAACAATCCAGGGAAAGGCTGTCATATGCGTGAAAATAACAATCCTGAAAATTAAGATGAATATCTACTTTATATTCAACTATTTTTAAAAGACGAATATTTTAAATACTATTTTTATGACACAATAATTAAATTTTGGGGCTAATATAAAAAAATCCAAAAATATCAGTGCCAGAAAGTAGGAACCAAGTAGTAAAGTGGGATTCGGACCTAGACATTCTGTAATCCGGATTTCGCGACTCACCGCGTAAAAAATAAGTAGACAGGCATAAGCATCTGTGCAGTTTACGTCAGAACTATTTGACGTGAACCTGATTTGGAAAGGACACGCAGAAGCTGGGCCGCGTGGAATTATTAGATGGTGGATATGAGATGAATAATTTTATGAATTTCTATACTACTGCATTTGATCAAAATGTACTAATTTTCGGCTTAGAGTTAAATCATCCGATATAAATAATAATAAATTATTAATTTTTAAAAAGGCAAAACAACTAATAAAATATCATAGTTTCGGTGAGTCATCCGATATTGGGATGCAAATTTATTCTAATTACAGATATTATGATGAAGGCACATTTCAAATTGAATATTTAGCAGTGGGATGTGGGAGACAAAATGAGATAATGACACGAGTAACTTTGTGTTCTCCGCACACATAAATTATTGGTCAAGGAAAGCTTTATTTTTAGTCCTTAAGACTTCTTCTCGATATAAACAGGATTGGTAAAGACATGCGTTTTCTTGTTTTATTTATATTTTTATGACACCGCGTTTTATCTTCATTACTTTTACTGCTATTTGTATTTTATATTATTTATATCTTTATTCTATAGAAAAATATACGGAGTGTTTTGCTTTGACTGAATCGAGGATTTTGAAAATTTGTGTGTGCATTATCAACATAATATCATGTCTCTGTGCATTATTCAATCTTTAAAAAAAACAAATTAAAATGAGAGTTACATTTATTTTTTACCTTGCTTATGATGTACCTACCTACATCAAATGGATTTCCTTTCATTGACTGACCTTAATTGATTATTTATATTTTGTGTTGGGATCAGGCGGGATACATCTGGTGTGGACTAAAGGGAACTTTCCGGCATCTACCTGAGATGATGAAGAAAACCACGGAAAACTCATCATGGACATCAACTGTCTTCCGATTATTTCGATCTGCCGTTCTATGGCTATATGTGTATAATGGTTTTTTTTCAGTACAAGCAAAAAAGTGATAAATCGTGCATCTGTAAGCTGTAAAAACTAATATTTTCTTGCTTTCGGACTTATTGAACTATTACCCAGGTAAATTAAAAAAGTTAGGACTGAAAATGAAGACCTTTACACTTAAAGGCCTTCTAGTCCTAAGTCCTAAGAAAGGCAGCAGTATTTGGCCAATAATTTATTATTCATGGTGATAACACAAATTATTATTGCATTATAAAAACATTATAAAATTGACATAATGGATGCAAAACGCTGGTTTTATTTTTATGGCTTATTACCTACATAGCTCTCCCACCTATTACCTAATTATATAGGTATTAGGTAATACTTATTCTAATTTTCTGAGTAAATAAATAAATATTTTTTTTTTGTAAACACATTTGACTAAATTTTATTTAAAAAATAATAATAACAATCACACAATAAATATTTTTAATATTTAAATTTTTATTTTTTTTTTTAGTTTTAATTAATTTTAATGTTTTAATTCAATGTTTATTTGATTTGGATTTTTTTAACATTTTTTAGCTTTCGATATTTTTTATTATGTATATTAGGATTGCGTGTATTTGTTTGAAATATTTGATATGTAAAAGGCACTAAAAGCTGTTTATTTTAGTAAATAAATACATAAATAACTCCTTGTCATAATATCCTTTTTCTACAATTCTTTTCCTGTCCAAAGCGCCAGACTCTGGAATGCAACCCCTTTAATTTAAAATGCACCATCTCTATCCGCTTTCAAGCGTTATTAGCTATCCCCAGTACCTTGATTTCCCTCCACATATTCCCCTTCCTCCTAGATCCTATCCCTTCTCCCCTCTTACTTCCAAAACTCCTCTCCATATCTCACTTCCCATGGTTTAATATTTTCCATTGTGTTTTTTTGGTTCTATACATCATTGTTATCACACCACTGTGTTTCTGGTTGGTTGGAAGATATTGCTTTTTAGAAATAAACCCGCCATTGTACGCTATTGTACAGAAACTTTAAAAATAAATAAATATTGTCAGGCTTCTTGTGATTGTAAATTCCTTGGTTATGTTTTCATATAGGTATTCCTCTTGCAGTTTGTAGAAGCCATATGCTCTACATAGAGATCGGATACGGTACAATATGATGATGATAAGATAATGGATGGAGACGTATGAAAATAATAATAAACAAGGAAGTGAGTTTGTTGGAGTTGTAATGTTGAGTCATCGTGTCCTTTATTTTTAATGGACTCGTTTTAAATGTCAGCTTTAAATTAAAAGTAAATGAGATAAAGTGACAACTATATTGATAATAAAATTTACTTTTCATTTCACAAGTTCTGGAGAGTTGTATTTCCATGTTTTTTCAAAGGTTCTACAATGTTCTATCACTTTCTAAATAAAAAAAATAACAGTATTTACTGAGGTTGTGGTTTATTTTTACCGAGCAGGTTAATTGCATTTTAAAAATATTTATTTCTTATCAATGTGGTGGATTAAAAAAAACACCGTTATCAATGTTTGTCTTTTATTTGTAATATACATCTATTCTACTACCTAAGTACGTATATTTAAAATGACAGAAAATCGTCTCATTCAGTAAACAGGAAATTTTTCAAATTAGTTTAGTGCAGTGGCGCACTAAGCGAATTTTATTGAAATTTCGATAAAATGAAGGTGAGCTTTAGTAATATTTATTTTTAATCTACAAAAATATTAATATTTAAGGAATTTTGACAAAAGCATTTTTATATTTCATGTTATCTTAAAGGGCACGAAAAATTGCCTGCTAAAAAAAAGCGACTTTTCAGTCTTTCAGTTTTAACTTTGAAATTTTTATCATCATTTTACTGTATGTTCACCACTGGGTCTTAGGAGACTAGAAATCGTAATCTAGATATTTATTTTTCTGTAAATTACTAATCTTATACACAACTATGACCAGGGTATTAGTAGATCGCGTCAAATGCGAAAACATTTTAGATAATTCATACTTTTAAAGGACATAAGCGCCTCTCAATCTTATGGCACTCATGTACATAAAATCACGTGTGAATTCTCTTGAACTTCTCGCATTAGAAGTGTCTCGGTTTCTCCATACAAACAAAGTTCTTAACACAACAGCAATGTTAATTTCACGTGTTTTAGATATCCACTAGCATCTACGGCGTATCTAGAGGTGGGTGTTTATGTCTTATTTTTTCGATAATTTATTTGTTGAAAAACAAAATTTTATAAAAACAATATTTTAG
>JAGVSP010000652.1:0-85798 GCA_022494985.1 Micrasema minimum
TCAAAATTTTTTCCCCACCAAAAAACCCAGGGATTACCCAGGCTTAACCAACCCCCTTTTTTCCCTTTTTTATTCCCCCAAAAAATTAAAATTTTTTTCAACTTCATTAAATTTATTACTTATAAAAATAATAATTTTATCCATTTAGCCCAAATATTTCCCTTAACAAAAAACAAATTTTAAAATTTTTCTTATTTCAATTTCTTCCCCCACTAAAGGGTACCCCCCGGGGACAAAACGGGGGGGCCCCTCGTCAATTTCTCTGGAGTGCCCCCCCCTCACCGGCCCGCCCAAGTAAACTTGTTTTTGGGGTTCCCTCCTGGGGTACACCAAACACGACACTGCCCTTGTTCATACAACCCGCCACCTGTATCCACCAACTAATATGTTGATTTTGGGCCCCCAAATATCCCCACCTGTTGAGCAATTTTCCCTTTTCGGGTGGCCTATTCCAATATACATAGAATATATCTGAATATATGGAATCATATCTAGATATATCATGGGAAGTGTATAACTGAGTTAGCCTTCCGCTATTGATAAGCACATTTTATCTATGAAAAAAATCTTCACTAGATTTATATTTATTAATACAAAAACCAACAGTTAAATAATCATTATAATAAACATTAAAAGAACCAGAGTAGACCAATTAAAGGTTTTTTCACAGGTAGTTAACAAAAATAGGAAAAAAAAGAAAGAAAAATATTATCATCGTAAGATTACTACAAATAAAATTATATATGAACATAAAAGTGAGGGTAAAGTTAGAAAAGAAAGAAGAAAAAAAAATGCTAACTCAACAAAATATGATCAACAAAGTGTGATTTTACTCGGAAAGCAAACGCCGCACATCACCATGGTTATTCTCAAATAAATCTATATTCAATGTTTTAGATATTTTATTAAAGTTATTGGAGCCTCGCCATATATACGAATTTTTTTCTGTAGTTAGTATGAACCAGAGGGGTATAAAGAAGAGGGTTTTACGAAGGGGTTAGTTAGTTATTTAGTTCAAGTCTGTACATACCTACCTACAGCTTATTCAAAAAGAAAAAAGGAATCAAAATTATCGTTTGTCAGCATTATTTGGAATTTAAAACAAAACATCTATTTTTATTCCGAGGCTATAAATAGATTCAACATGAAGAACGACCTCTTTGGCCTGCCAGGCGCTTTCCTCGGATACACTATTCCAATCAGTGAATTTAGTAATTATTTTATTTTTGTGGTTAATGAGGAAATCCACTGCTACCCGGAATTAAATTTTAAAAAAATGCTTTCGTGTAGACGCGAATATTATAAAAATTTTGAAGTCGGATGAAATATCTCAATAATGTACCCAAAAATAAATAAAAAATGTTGAAAATAGCATTCATTTCAAAATCTTAAACAATGACTTCACTCCTTGTATCTAAGTGTAGTGTTTTCCGTTTCCCATTTCAAACCCCGTAGCCCACATTTTCAAGAAAATGGACCGCGTTCCATGGCATTTTTAATATGGAATACAAATCGGAATACAATCTGAATACAAATCTACATACAAGCATCTATCGCAAAACAAGATGGCCGCCATTCAGTCTCCCTAGAACAGCCGTTGACAGTTTAACTGACAGGCTGGAGAAATTGTTTGCATAGATTTTTGACAGTTTTGTTATTGGCTGGAGAAATACCATTAGTTAGCCTCCCGTTTTATGACGTCACTCCTGAAAAAATGTCGCACTTAGTACATAGTTGTATTTGGCGCGGTATTTAAAATGTGCAACTTTAAAAATGTTCGTATCTTCATCAATAACTTATAAATAAAACTTATAATTTTTTTTTTTTTTTGCTTAGTTAAATAATACGTTAGAAAAAAAACTATAGAAAACAGTGGATTCCCTTATTATTAGTAATTTTTGGACCGTGTAAATATATTGTAAATTCATAAAAACTCTGCGTTTAATTTCTCACATTAGATTTGGGCAAATCGCCATTTCACGTCTATACATTGCATGTCATGATTGCCGTACGTTTGTCCAGGCCCTGGTCTCGTGAGCTGCTTGGAGCTGCCCTCGGACGAGAGCTCGCTGCCCGAGGACCACTGGGTGGACGTGGAGGAGCCCGTGGGCTACGAGGCCGCCTACTGCCAGCTGGCCTCCACCAAGCAGGACAAGGCCGATCCCCTCCCTCGTGAGTCAACCTTCCACTTCCTAACTAACAAACCTCACCGCTCTGTGCTGGCACACATATCTCTTCTCATGCACGCTGAATACTTTCAATTATTTGTTCGACTTGGAAAAAATCTCTTGCTAACCACTTAATGCTCTTGAGCGATTCTCGCATTTTTCCATTTGTTTGCCTTACATAAGATACAGAGTAGAGGTTTATGCCAATTCGAGCAGTGTTTTGACTTGTTCACGTTACAGAGACTTTTGGACAACTTTCAAATTGTGTAAACTCTTTAAATAAAAAATAAAATGAACTGAAGTTCTTAGTTCTATTTTGTGAAAAAACCCTGAGCATTCAGTGGTTCAAAAGAAAATTCAAAAATTATTCCAACACGGGTTAATTAGTGTTTCTGAATATTTTAAGCCCTGCTATAATTGATCTTATGATTATACCTTCTAGCCTTTAGACAGGCACGACGGTAATACTCTCTCCTGTTGCAGAAATATCGGAGCCCCGTCAGTACCTGGCTGAGTCGCTGGGCGCCCTCAGTCGCGCCGCACCGGGCCGCGTGGCCGCGCTCCTGCAGCCTCTGTCGGCCGACCACCGCTCCGTGCTGGACTCCTACCTGCAGAGGTTCCAGGTGCAAATACTCTGAACGCCCGACCCCTCCAGCGCTGCTGCCGATCCAGGAAACGGAATGTACAAATTGCCAGAGACGGATTTTAATGCAGTACAAGAATGCACTAGAAGGAGCGTTTTAATACAAATTTTCTGAAAATATACGCTTCCCAGGGTTAATTTCATAACACCACTTATTATCAAACTCCACTGTCGAAAGTAAAGTCGACGTAGATGTTTAGTGATGACATAGATGCCTATTGATGCTAAATTTACATGTTTTTCATCCATTATGATACATATTATGTAAATATCTGATATTTTCAGTATCTTTTTTATACATTGACTTGAAGGCATCAGCCATAATATTCCAAATTGTCGCAATCTTCAAACTAAATTGTACTACGTTTTACTGCATCTCACATTCAATTGAGGCATATAAAAACAAAGGTGGAAGTGTCCATTTTCTTCAATTGTTGGCAATCACGAAAAAACGTTTGTTTAGTTCTGTCATTCTGCCGTTTTTTGTATTGGACACTGCCGTTTTTGTTTCAACAAACAAAACTTTAAATCTTAAATAAATGGATTAATGCCGTTTTTTTTTATAAACAAATTAATATTCTATGGAGAAAATATATAACTTTCCAAACAAAACTGCATATTTAACTCATTTTCGACTGCAGGTGGACACTTCCGCCTTTGTTTCTATATGCCTCAATTGAAAATTACTTTTTCATATTCTAATAGTAAAATAAAACTTTTTTGGTTCTGTTGTGATTTTATTTAATGACGGCTGTTTCACCTTTTCTGTGCATTTTCAAATTTGTACTCTCTTTTCCCTTCAGTGGTAGCGCATGAGAATTTTTTAATCTCGTAATTTTACCAATTAAATGTAATATTTTTAACATTTGTAACAATTATTTTTACTTGTTAATCTAAGTGTAGATCTTAGCGGAATTTATAAGAAATCGTAGAGAAACCATCTTTACGTGCTCGCGGTGTAAAATATTAATTATTAAACTATTATTTAAGTTCGTATAATTTAAGATATCGATTAACACAATGTTGTGTTGATTTTTTTATAAATTCCGCTGTGATGCGTTCTGTTGTAAGAATGCTATATTATTATGTGGAAAATAAAGTTATTTTTTGTATAAAACCTTTGTTTCATTCTTTGAATTTCACCATCATCTATGGATCTATGCTATGGTCAACCAGTTCAAAAAACGGTTCAGATTTTAGATTTAGAAGGCAGACAAGAAGCAGTACAAAAGATATAGGCACACCAGCAAAAGCTGCCTGCGTATAACAATAATAGTGCTCAATTCATTGGAAGCCTGGCCACATTCAAGAAGCTTCTCCACTCTTCCACTTCAGTCTCCAGCTGCTTCTTTCCAGTTTCAAATGCTTAAGGATTCATTGTTATTCTACACATAATCTATCCAACTTAATTATTTATGTCTTCCGATACTTCTTTTGATCCGCATTGGTTTATAGTTCAAGAGCCCTTTAGGTGGTCATTAATTAACGTCACGTAATTAACCTATGGTAATCAAGAATCGTAGGACGTGGACCTGACTCGGGAAGATGCTAAGGAATTGGCAGCAGATCACCAACATACTTAAATCGCTATTGCGATTAAAGATTTTAAGAGTTATACCGATTACCGTCATATGCGCATCACAACTGCGATTCATAACTAAAGGTGGAAACACGGATTATTTGGATGTAAATATTTTTGATCAGTGCCCAATGAGGATGTTCAGAAAACCGCTAGATTCACTTTATGGCAAAATAGCATTGCGTATTTGGCAGTTACCCACCACTCCCATAGAACATTTTTAACGAGCTTGTGTATGATGATTTTTCAAAAGCTTATGATAACTGAGGACAAAGAGTAAGAGGTAAATTTATTCTTTTACGCCATTGAAATAACATCGGTAAAGGGTAGATTAGAAAATTAACTACAAATTTAAAAGTGCATACGAAAAACGGCTGTATTGACGTGTGTAAAAAGGCTATATTTGATTGTATTATATCTAATCGAGAAATTAAATTATCAAATAAAATATTGATACAGATAACAATGTAGTTGAAAAAAGTTTTCAAAATATTATTCGTATGGCATTTTGTCTTCCTTAGCTCAATAAAATGAAATAAAATGTTTTTTTTCCTTTTTGAATTATTGTCAGTGCTTGCCTGAATGCAACCAATAGAACACAATAATATTATTTGTATTCCCTTAGCGGTTAACCCTTAGTTTTTTTTCAACTACATGAAGGATTTCTAGTCCCTCGTTCATTGTCGTTCGCCATCTTGAAACGGGTATGGTCGCTTCGCGGTCTGCCGTCGTCAATTTCCCCGATCCGATTTTAACTGCAGTGATAACGTTTTTTCGTTACGAGTGTATTTAAACATTCAAGATTCCGCCGAAAATCCAAAGCCAACCCAGTGGGTGGCTTTCACAGGTATGATACATTCAGTTTTATTGCACAATATTTATGTCTGTCTCGGCGATTTTCCAGAAATGCATCGATTTTCCAACGAAAATTGCTTGTATCTATTTCAAATTAAACGCAAATTGATTTAAGTTTACGTATTTTCGTTACTTGTCTCATTTTAACGTCAAAACAGCCTGTCTTTGAGATGACGTATCAGATTACAATACTTCATTATTTTCGCTATCGAGTGTGGTTATTGATAACGTCCAAGGCTTTCGTGTGATAAAAACAGATACAAATCGACCTTTGTAGAATTCTTCGTAAATATTCTTATGGTGAGCTTCTGCGCTGTGAAACAATGATTCATTTGGAGTTATGTACTATAGAAAATTGTATGTATTCCAAGTTGACATTTGCCATTTTACGATGCGTACATAAATATTATAGATTCTGTATTATACCATAACCGATTATAAACTCTATAAAACCATTGTAACGTACTATTTATTTACAAAACCAACAAAGTCGTTACAGAATATAGTAATAAGATGTGGAACATTAGTTTGCATGACCAATAACGGGTTACTATTGTAACAATAATATTGTCATTCGCGTATAAGCAAAAGCAACTAATTTGAATTGAAAGTTATTCTGAACATTATAGAAAAGTTTGAATTTTATCAATATTTTATACAATTTTCCACGAAATATTTTGTCATACATGAAGAGTATCAAAATGGATGCTTAAGTGTAATTTTTTTCAAACTACGCTATTTACAAGAGTTAGGTGTAATAAATGACATTAATTTTTCATAGATAAGCTATATTCTTCCGTCCCTTGTCCAGATTTAGACAATTGTCTCAATTTCAAGTTGCTAGAGGGAAGCAGAATGATTAAAATGTATTAGACAGTGGAAGATAGAGATATAGTTGTCTTTGTTTCACTGCAAAATACAAATGGAACATAAAATTTGGACAGTTCTCTTTGAAATAGCGTGTCTAGTTAACTTAACATGTCTCTGGGTGTAATGCAAGAAATTTAATAAAAAAAAACTAGTCTCATCATGTATTCGCTTGAGAGATCACATTTTCAACAGCATTCAGTCCTTTTTCGTCCTTATTTTTCCAACACCACGCTTCACTTCCATACTTAAGGGTTGTACCAGAACTCTGTTATGTATAGCCTATTTAGCCTCTTTCGATAAGCACTTAGGTTAAGTATTTGCCACGACAAATTTTTAAGGAACCATTAACTGCTGTAGAATTACAGGAATGTTAGACTAAGCAATAAATTAAAGAAATTGATGTGTTGTTGATAGCCATTGAATATTATTGATTGTTATTGAATGTTCTTGACTGTAGATCTATAAAAAAAACTCATTTTACCTTTCATACAGCTGAATGTAACAAAAGATAGAAAAGACCTGCTGTTTAAACAAAAATACAAATAAATCAATAACATTTCGCATTGATATATGATCCGCTTGTTGATTCAGTTCAACTGACAACTATGTGACCTTAAGAACATTTATGGTTTGCTGGTTTCTTGCTGTGGCATTGAGTTTTCTATGAATTCTACTGCTACTACTAAGACTTCCTTATCCACACCCAATGACCAATGACTTGTCTTGCTCAGAGTAAACAAAAAATTAACAGTAAAACACAGTTGCGCCAATTAGTGGGGGGGCTATGGATAGATTTGGAGGGCTGAGGAAGACATTGTGGAAACATTTCAGTAGTTTGTTAATAAAGTGAATCATAAAAATACAAAGTTATTTTATTTAAATTAAATATAAAATGATTCACAGAGTGCTTTTAATAAAAATGATGAAATATTTCAATGGTTAAGAACACAGATGTCATATAATATATTATGTCCACTTAACATACTTTTGAGAAAACAGATTTTGTAAGTCCTAAGAAGATGGACCTTTTACAGGTCTAACTAACCATCACACCATTTCCCCGAAGGGGTAGGCAGAGAGGATAGAACGCCACACCACTCTGTCCTGGCACACTTCTCTTGCTTCCTCCACATTCATACATCTTCTCATGCACGCACGTCGATTATTCCGACTTCTTACATGCCCACTTTCAAGCACTTGTTTTTATTTGATCATGATCATATCATGGTCTTTCGCGACCTTCCTCGATTTCTACATTCAGGCACAGTCGCATCATATATATTTTTTATATGTATAGGTCTATCTTTTTAAATATCTCACATTCTATAAACATTATAGATTTATATGCGCGCACTTTCAAGTATAAATTAGACATGTGAATTTTTTGCATTTTTAACCATCGATTTCATATTGACCCAGTCAGAAATCGAACACGCAACCTCAAGCACTGCAGCCCAATGCGCTACTGCCACACTACGAGGCAGAATAAATGTATGAAAATTATTTGAAAAAAATATTAAGTAAGAAAATAATTGGAAGAGAGGAAAATAAAAAATCATCATTAAAACTTTCTGCTTTACTAGAAAAATGTATATATTTGTCTCTGTGCCAAAACAGTACAAAAAGCTACGGTCGTATTTCTTGGAATATTAAAAAGGTCAACGTTTTTCTAACTAGACCGAGTGCTATGAGTGCTATCACCCGGCTAAATACCAACTCAGCGTGGCGATTGAAACCAAAATGTTGTTCTCGCACTGTTATATTCTTTATATTATATTTTTTTCGCCGTATTTAGTCGTTTTTCATCGACAGTCATTCGCTCTACATGACCGACCCATTGTTATAATATTATCAAAGTAATAAATGAGTATAATAATTATTTAATACCATGCTCCTCCGCTAGATGGCGATGCCCATATTAGAAATTTCTTCATTTCAAACTTATTATTATTATGGATAATTTATATAGCGCCGTTTTCGTATAAATATACCACAAGGGCGCTTCAAATATGAATTTTTAACGGCTAATTTCGGGAAATTTAAATCCGCTCCCCATGTGGAGTGAAAACTCCAGGCCAAGCGATCGGCCGCCCAGCTCTCGCGCATCCTCCCAAGTTCGACCCGAGTTGAAAATACCGTTATCAAAATTAATCAAAAGATTAAAATAGGAAAATATAGGTCTTAAGGTTTCTTTCGAAACATCACTTCACTCTCACAGTTGCGCACTTCTGGTGGGAGAGCATTCCAAGCCACAGGGCCCGCAACCGCAAAAGCGCGCTCTCCAAATTGTGTGCGCTGATTACGGATCGGTACTAAAACCCTGCCTATAGCTGTAAATGTAGCTGATCGTTTGAAACTTATTTCAAACATTTCTTTATTTTTACAATGTTAATACTTACAGCCTGTAATTTTATTTATTTAAAAAAAAACTGCTTCCACTACTAGTTTCCCTATCCAATGGTGCATAGCGCACTGCAATGGTACGCCATGTGCAGTGAATCTTGATCATTAATTTGTTACGTGAAGGTAAGAAAAACTAATTATTTCCAGTAGATATATTATCAAAAATTTCTTTACATCTCCTTTAACATTAAGTAAATATTATGTATGATATTACAAAAATGACAACACTCCACGCACTTGGTAGCAGCAAGACACGTTTTAATGTAGTTTCTTTAATGTACAGCGTTGTTGAAGCGACTTCTCACGAAAATATAATAGTAGCTATGATTATTGTATCCACATGGGTATTGTAGAAGATATATCGCATTCAGGATGCTTGTGTGACGGCAATCGATAAATTATTAAGAGATTTTAATGATTGACGTCGTCGTATACGCGTCACAACTGCGATATATGTTGGTGATCGCTGCTGATGGTGCAAAGAGCACTGCATTGGTGCCTACCTCTTCAATTTCTCAAATAACGCGAAAAAAATTATTGAAAATTGAGCAACATATTTTATGCCAATAATGTATGTGTTGGTGCAGACGCTAGTAATGTATAGTTTGAATACGTGTTCGGGTAGCTTTCACCCAGATGTAGGCTTATTATTTTCGCCTGTTATCGAGGTATCTAACTAACTCCCATCCGACTTGTCGCCTTACCTCAATTCCTTGCAAAGTCGCAAAAAATATTCAAATCTTTCACATATTCAAGGCATTAGCTTTATGGTCAAACATTTCAGTGACCATCGCGCCGTCTATACGTTCTATAAATGACAACAAACTTCAGAGCATGTGAAAAATTGGAGGCTCGGGAAATTCCTTGTAAAAACTCAATACTCTCGCAAATTGTCCTTAGAACAAAATAATCATTTGACCGTATGTTTGATCAAAATTAGCTTTGCTTAATTTCACATAACTTCAGGTGAAAAATATAGGTCTTTAATATTCCTTCATTCCAGACCATTTGTAGAGCCGACTTTTCTTGTGGGATCTATTTTCCGTCCACTCCGCAACCGACCAAAACTAAACTGACTCTTGCAATTTGTGTAACACTGATCACCGAGAGCTTCTGTTATCAAAAATATCCTAAGCTGACTAGATTTTCTCTAGAAACGATGAAAAAAATAATCAAAATCTTACATTCACATCGCCATTAACCAACATTCATTTCGGTAAAATACTGTGGCAAAATAAACAAACTCATAAGGACAGAATTTTAGTGGCATATGTTGCTAAATTAATCATTGGGGCAATTTCTATTCTATCGTCATCCTGTCAGTTAAAACTCTACAAAATCTAATTGTTTACGTGAGAATCGCCTCAACTAATTATTGTACATTAAAGATGCTAGTTTCACAAAACTTTTACAGTTAATTAATGTTCCTTACCATTAACTAATAATATCCATTGAAGGTTCGGGTTTTGATTATATTCTAGCCACAAAGATCCTACAGTTACTAAGACTAAAGCATAATATAATCTCAAAGTAAAATATTAAGTTTTGAATCACATATCTAATGGGTACAATTAGCTCAGCAAAAAAATTTATCTTAAAGAATGACTTAATTGATGCTCAACCAAGTGGGACTATAACCCACCTGCACTGAACTTGATAAAAAAAAATTACAACAAAAAGCATAAATTCCTATATGGAATACAATGACTTCCCAATAAGTTACCAAGTAATAAAACAGAAGTCTCGTAAACGCGTAGACCCACAAACTTCATTTAATTATAGTAAATCACCAAGTATGTGGTGCACTTGAAGTTTAGCATTACTGCGAATGGTAGCCTACCATTCTCTTTATCAAATCAATAAGTTTCTACAAGAACGCGAAAAAACTTATTGATAAATTTGTGAGCCTACATATTTAAAACCTTTTTTGACCAATAATGTATGTATTGGTTTGGAATCCTAAATCTCCATGTTTAAATAACGAAAATAATTATTAATAGTAATGAATCTTTCGAAGTATATGTAGGTATTACTTTAAAGATTATTTATACTTTTAGGCTACCAACAAATTCACTAGTCGACCATCTTGTTAAAATAAAATATTTGCTAGTTAAATTTACAAGCCGTCTCTTATTGGAAGGCTAGTTAACACTTCATGAAAATTTAAGTTTATGTTAAAACGTTAATGACCATCTATGTACGATAAAGTAACTATGTAGCAAAAACTTTGAAGTAGAAACTAAACAAGTTAACCTCAACTTCTACCGTAATGAACTCATTTAACAATAGTTAGTAAAGGCACGGATTCGGCTTGTTGTATGCCTCCCCAAATCCCCATCGATATCCCTACCTCCACACTTATACTCAATGCTGCGGGACAGAATTGCATCCTATTTATTAATTATACTTCAAATCCGAAGCGGCTGAATATAACGCGTAGAAATCGCCTCAAGAGCGCTGTACAGCTTACGTTTATGCATACCAAGCGCATTGGTTTTCTATTCTATTCTCACTACAGTATACAGAAAATACATAATAAAAAAATTATAAAGTGAAGAATAATTAATTTACATAGATAGATTAAAATTGAAACTAGTAAATTATAAAGTAATATTACAAAGGTATAGAACAAAGGTGATAGTTACAAGTTTAAAGCATAATAGTTATGAAATTAGTTAAAAAAAGAACACTTGGACTTGAAAGTTTAACTGTGTGGGAACTAGACCACCATCTTGCAGCTACAAATCGCGCATGGATGGTTTTGAATCTAGCCCCCTTAGTAATATTAACTTGATTTTAGTATTTAAGACGTACTATATTTAACTTTCCGGAAGGCTGTACCCACTACTCATCTTGCAGCTACAAAGCGCATGGATGGTTTGGAACCAGCCTCCTTCACGGTTTAACTTGATTTTAGTACTCCAGGTATGATTGGCAGAATTTATTATCCCAAGGCTAGACCACAACTTGTCTTGCAGCTACCGAGCGCATGGACTATTGGGTTCTAGCTCTATCTTTTTCCTATAAATGGATTTTAGTGTTAAAAGTAGTGGAGTAAGCAAAAGTAATGAATGAAGATAGCGATTCGTATATACGGAACTTCTGAAAAGTTGTGGATGTATTAGGCCACCCTGGAAGATATAAAAATTTGATGAATAGTTAGTTATTTACGAACTTCCTGTCTCTATTGAAACTTGAGATATTATTTATTTATTTATTTATATATAGAACGGAAAAATCCATTTTAAAATACAAAAATAAGCATAGTAGGGATAACAAAAAGCAGTAAATAAAGTGACAACATTATAAATTGGTAAAGCTAAGACAATAAAATGTGGACACTCTCAAGACAGGATCGGGTCTACTTCAGTGAATGTTTCGACGCCTCCTACGTATAATATCGTAACCCACAAAATGCGATTTTACAAGAGGAGCATTTGAAAATATTTTAGTTCATATGCATTGGTTGTAGATACGACAAAATACGCCCCAAAAAAGCCCTTATTATTGGCAAAATATTTTTTTTGTTTTGGTAGAATTGAAGATATAGTTAAATACAGACGAAATCCACCAAAAACTCAAATCGACGATTTTTGGGTTACGATATTATACGTAGGAGGCGTCGGTTTAAATCTTGATAAACTTACACCGAAAAAGTCCAGATCCCCGTCTTGAGTTTACAATACGACACAATCGAGACAACGGAGCATGAAAACCATAGTTAGTTTTGTGATGATTAAGGAACTCTTCTTCTTCATCAGCCATTATTCTTCCACTGCTGGACATAGGCCTTTCTGTCCTGGGCCTCAAGCTGCCACCTGGATCCTGCAGTACTTTTTATGGATTAAGGAACAGCACGTCATTATTTCTCAACCTACGGACTGGAATAACAAAAAGTCACTTGAGTCAGTAAAGATGGTGCATGTATCATACCAATTAGCAATAAATATGACAATTAAAAATTATTTTTCTTACACCTTTGTTGGCAGGTGCGTAATGTATCAAACGACAGGTTAGCCCAAGCAAATTAACAAATTTAGGGGAAATAATTCGTGTAGTTTTGAAAATTGGCACATTTGTTCCTTGAGGTGTCCTGATCAACATATTTCAAAATCCTCTATGGAGGGGGGGTGTGCTAACTGCGCGGGGAGGGGGGGAAAGGTCCCCCTTTTCAGATTTTGGGTTATATCTCGAAAACCTTATGAAATAGCGTTTAAAGTTTTTTCTACAATAATTATCTACATCAAATTTACTACAAATTAAGTACTTTTCATTTTTACTGTAGGATTAATACTTTAGGAGGAACAAGGGGTCCAAGAATGGGAAGCGCAAAATTTTGCGCGGCCGTACGCGTCTCCCCGCGTTTTTTGGATCAATAATACTTTTATAGTATCAGTAGGCGTTACAAGGTGTGATAAAAATGAAAAAATAGTGTTATCTTTACATATTATGTTTTATTTAAATAATAAAAATTAAAAGAATTAGGAATTGGAAAAATGTTGTTTATGACTTTCCAAAATTCCAATTGACAGGGACACAAAATAATTTGTTTAACATAAGGTTAAAATAATGCTAACAATCATCAGAAGAAATTAAATATTCATAGTTCAAAGAGAATTAGTTTATCTTAATTAGATGATACTTAAAACACATTTTTGTTAATATCTAATAAATATTAAATATACGTAGTATTAAAAAATATAATGTTAATATTAGAGTACATTTATTATATATATATATATAAATACAATGTACGCTTTTTCAAATTAATAAAAATAAAAAAAATACGAAGTTTTTTTAATTACAAATAAAACGTTTAGAAAAAAATGTACACACTATAGTTGTATTAAAATAAATTAAGTATACCTAAATAAAATCTACGACAAATAAGGTCGAAAAGCTGTGTTATTTGGTATAATTAATCTTTCGTCTTCTTTTTCATATTCGTTATTCGTCTTCTTTTTCATATTCGTTATCTTCGTTAAAATCGATGGGAGCACCATTAGTACACGCTCCTAAGCAGCCGTTACAAAGCAGACTGCATTTAATGCCTACTTTTCGGCATCCGCATTTTCCGGCACAATCACTCATGCAGCGGCAGAAAATTGATTTTAACACACTGTCAGGGGCGGGAGGGTCCAAGGTGGTTATTGGCTCTAAATTTCCATTAGTTCCTCGCCTCCAACCCCACATTTCAGCGGGCAGTTGGTTCCCTAACCACTCTTGTACTTGATGGTAGACTCTGAAGGCGTGATATTTAGCTGAACCTTTAGCAGGGGGAAGAGAGCAAAGATCAGCTTTGGGCTTGGTACTGGATTTTCAAAAATGCAAAATAGCGATGGCGGTTAAGATTATTTTGTGTAGAGGGGCGCATTGTACACTGCCAAAAACATCCTTTCTCCTGATTCTGCTATGGCTTCCACAGTTGATGTTGAAATCATAAAAGATAGCTGCTATATCCTTTATAAATGGTTTATGTTTAAAAAGCTTTACAAATGATACTTTGCCTTTTCTGTAAATGGCTGAGGTTGTATCGCAACCGCTAAAACTATGAAGAAAAAGAATGGAACAACAAAATGAAAGTTTTTGGAGTTCTTGGGAGGAAAAATATCACGGTTTCCACTTTCCCTCTTCCCGGCTTAATAAAGAAGATCTGCTTCTCTGGTGGTGTCAAAGCCATTAGGAGGACTGCTAAATCCACATCTTCTCCAACAACGGCAACTACAGGATGATTTGAGGATTTGTTAATTGCACTTTGGACAATTGTACAGTCAGCATCACTTACAGCCACTCGCGTTTCAAAATCCTTCAGTCTGCATTCTTTCTATCAAGAGTTTAATAAGGCGGCATTTAATTTTTTGCATTCGAGAGGAAGTGCTCTTGTGGAACAGTTAATTTCATTGTTAGGGTTAAAGTTTTATTTCAACAGAAGTTTTCATTACTTCTCTTCTTCTTCTTTGCTCTGAAGTCTTTGTACTGTTGCTTGTATCATCGTAGCCATCGAACACAATAGAACAATTAGATCCGTAATGAACTTTCACATACTTAAATGTACTGATCACATATAGAAGAAAATGTCGCTAAACGATGGCGGTGGTTCAAAAATCACTAGAAGTCGTTAGATCACAAATAATATCAGTGTATTTATTTGATAACTTGAATTTTTTTTACTTTTAGATTAATTTTACTGTCCATTCAAGTCGCTAGAAAATATTTGTCAGTACGAAAAATAAATGTTTTTTTAAGTAAAAATGTTGCTTAATCTAGCTATAAGGTTGCTAAATTAGCAACACTGGCTGGCGGTCTGAAGGCGGAGAAGGGGAAGAGACGGGTTTTATTAGACAAGAATGAAAAAACACGGGGAGACGCCTACGGCCGCGGCAAAATTTTGCGCTTCCCATTCTTGGACCCCTTGTTCCTCCTAAAGTATTAATCCTACAGTAAAAAATGAAAAGAACTTAATTTGTAGTAAATTTTATGTAGATAATTATTGTAGAAAAAACTTTAACGCTATTTCATAAGGTTTTCGAGATATAACCCAAAATCTGAAAAAGGGACCGTTCCCCCCCTCCCCCGCAGTTAGCACACCCCCCACCATAGAGGATTTTGAATATGTTGATCAGGACACCTCAAGGAACAAATGTGCCAATTTTTGTTTCGTGAAATGTGAACTTGGTTTCAAACCTTGTGAACAACACTAATTTCAAAGTTGACTAAAATGACAATGTTACAATAATTATTATACGATGTATCACCTTGCTCTTAGCTGAATTTCCATTTTCAATTTCATTGATCTTTGGGTAACGGTTTTATTATATTGTAAAATAAATCATGCTTTTTCAAATTCGTGTTTCTAAAATTCTTTAACAAATTTTCTAACTAACTAACTAACCATCACGCCATTTCCCCGAAAGGGTAGGCAGAGATGATAGAAACGCCACACCACTCTGTCCTGGCATACTTCTCTTGCTTCCTCCACATTCATACATCTGCTCATGCACGCACGTCGATTATTCCGACTTCTTACATGCCCACTTGTTTTACCTGATCATGCCATGTCTTTCTCGGCCTTCCTCGACGTCTACATCCAGGCACCGTCGCATCATATAATTTTTTAGCCGTTCTTTCATCATCCATTCGCTCTACATGACCGAACCATCGTAAAAGACCCTTTCTAAATTTTGTCGATAATGCTTATCTCAGCCTTGCATTCTGCTCTAATTTCAACATTATCATACATAGTTTTACCACACATTCGCCTGAGAGATCGCATTTCAACTGCATTCAATCTACTTTCATCCTTATTTTTCCAACTCCATACTTCGCTTCCATACATAAGGGATCTTCTCCTTTGATTTTTTTATCCTCGTATAAAAATGGCACAGCTAATATAATGTATTAGCACTTATTATATTATTTACTATACATATAAGTCGAACAGCGGTAGGGGCAATGAAAGCATTTTGCTATCACGTAAATTCATTCGTATTTTCATCAACACTAACAATATTAGAATCGTGCTTTGGCTTGATGAAAAAATCTCAGTGTGAGTTGTGCTGGACTGAAAAAAGACTCAATAGTCTTAAAAACATTGTGCAGCTCTCGATATAATATATCTATTAAAGTTTTTATTAATTGTGATTTTTTTTTTCGTATTTTTTCTGAGTTTCATCTCCGGGGTTTTCCTATTATCAATTTTTTTGTATGTTATTGCAAAAATGTCATTGCTAAACTTGCCTAACTGGTATTTTGATAATTATTTTGTTTTGAATTATTTAACGTTAATGAGCTTTATTCATTAAAACCACTGCTATTGAGATTAGTAATTAGGAAGATTAAGTTTGTCGATTCCTTCTTATCTTATTCTAAAATATCATTACTCATTTCTTGTTATTTTCATCGCTATCGAAAATATCTTTACAATAATTTCATAACAAAATCGATTAATTTATTTTTAATGTCATTTCGATGAGAATCTACAATGGGTATCTCGAATCACTTGTAATCCGTCTCATAATAAATATATGTATTGATATTCCAAAATAATTCATTCCTACTGAACTAAGCACTTTTTGAATGCTGTATGCAAAAATTATATCATTCAAATACGAAATGATTTTTGAATTTATTTCGTCGGCGGTTAATTGCGTTCCTAGTCTTGCAGTCACCTGTTCAAACATCCAACGATTCTTGTCCTCAGCTTTAGTTTATTTTTATTGTCCGCCGAAGATTCCATCGATCCGCAACAGCGACACATTTTTTAAACGAATGAAAAGCGTGTTTGCCGAGTTTGTTTCAAATCAATCTCTGGGTGATGGCACAGCGCGCGGCAAATGCCTTTGCTAAAGAACAAGAACTAAACACGCTCTTTCATTGTTGTAGGTAGCAGTCTAAATCGGTAGTATCGTGTCGATAGTTCGCCATGGCGGGGGACCAAGGCGGGAGGGGGGCTTTCGGAGGAGCGGCCCGAGGGAGAAATGGCCCCCCAGGACAGAGGAGGATTCTTTAAAAACAAGGACAATGGACAAGCTGGCAAAGGAGGGTTCTTTAAAAAACAAGGACAATGGACAAGCTGGCAAAGGAGGGTTCTTTAAAAACAAGGACAATGGACAAGCTGGCAAAGGAGGGTTCTTTAAAAACAAGGACAATGGACAAGTTGGCAAAGGAGGGTTCTTTAAAAACAAGGACAATGGACAAGCTGGCAAAGGAGGGTTCTTTAAAAACAAGACCAATGGACAAGCTGGCAAAGGAGGGTTCTTTAAAAACAAGGACAATGGACAAGCTGGTAAAGGAGGGTTTTTTAAAAACAAGGACAATAAACAACCTAGTAAAGAAGATTTTTTTAAGAAAGAAGGTAAAACTAACGGTGGAGGGTTTTTCAAAAATAAGGTTCAATCTATCGAAGATGGGTTTTTCAAAGACAAAAACCAGACTAGTATTGCAGAATCCAACGAAGATCATGCCACTTCGAGCAAAGGTTTCATCGAGCATAAGACGAGTCAGGACAAAAATGCGCAGAGTAGACAGGGGTAGGGTCGAAAAACCCGCAAAGGACGCCAAACCCTTCGATAAGAAAACCTACAGAATGAAGAAGTACAGCAACAAGTACAAACTAGACAAGTGGGAAGATCAGAGGCGCAAAGAAGTGCTGAAGAAATATTACAAAGACATCAAAAATGATCCCACGTCTGGTAAATACACACCGTTCGATTTCGACAGAGCCGGCGAAATCGGAAGCCAGTCAGAAGATGAAAACGAAAAAGAAGGAGAGCCCAAACCAGAGACTAGCGGTGGGAAAAGAATCTACTACGTCTTGCATCCAGATCGCTTAGAAAAAGCAAAACAGAGATCCGGAGACACAAAATCTAAAATAGAAGACAGAGTGGACAAGCACGGAAAGGTCCAGCCGTTTTGGAAAGTGAAGCAGGAGATGCACAGGCTCAAGGAAGAAAAGTTGGCCAAGAAGCAAGCCCTGACCTCGGCGGCCAGGGAGAAGGAAGAAGCCATCGCCAAGTACAAGCTGAAGAAAGCGGACAAGTTCAAGAAGTTGAGCAAAAAGACAAAGTCGGGACAGCCGTTCATGAAGGACCGGATGCAAATGTTGCTGGAATCGATTCAAAATACGACTTAAGATCTCATTGCCATTAAATGGAATGAATTCTAGTGATAAGAGACTAAAGTTTTTAGGTTCCTCGACTTCTCTTTTAGGACATAAATTATGTTTATCTGTGTTATTATCCCGTGTATTAATACTGAAAGTCATAGTCGAAAAAGCAATCTTATGTTAGTCAGGACCTGATATGTTTTGCGCATAGAATTCTAGTCGAATTCCCATATCCCATCAACATCGCACCTCTCTTTTTCATCCTTAATCCCGACATCATCCACAATTTAGGAAATTTCCTATTTGAGAATGGCATTTGAGCTTACCCTATTTCATACTGTGTTTTGAATTGGTATTTTCATTGTTACATTTATTTATATCATCCTTTTTATTATATTTTGTCTAAAAAAAAATCACTAATACAAATAATTTGAACTTGGCCAAGACTCATTTTACGATTATGACTTCCAGCCTTAGGGTTTCTGTCATCCATGTTTCGAAGCGCATTGCAACGTCCATCATCTGGGCTAGTGTGTAACTTTAAGTAGTAAGAGGACTTTTTGATCTGCAAATCTTTTGATTCATCTTATTTTTTGTATTTTTTTATGTAAAAACCGATGAAATACATAATGTTTTTTAATTATTTCTTTGTTATTTATTAAATAGGAGAGAAAACACATAAAACTTTGTTGTAAACTGTGACAGAATAAAATCGCAAGACATTTCATATTTCAGTTAAATATTAGTAAGTACATCTGAGTACAAACGATGTTGTAAACAACATGATATTTATGACAGCTATCTACTTTACGTAATGTTTAATTACTAAAATACCCATATGATTTATTATCAGTACTCGTGCATCCTTATTTGTTGCACTAGTATATTGACCTCTCGCTCTTTATTTGGGTGTACAAGTCGAGGGAGGCCTAGAAAGACATAGCATGACTAAGCAGAACAAAACACTCGTGAGTGGACACGTGAAAACTTTGAATCTTTCTGGTCATTTCTGCATCGCGCGTCTAGTTGCATTAATTAAGCGAAAAATGCATCGGCAGATGAGAGTCACCTTGGGAGGTTTCATGATCACACATACAGCCTGGTACAGCGGTTGATTCTTAATCAAATCGCGTGATAGTTGAACAAATAAACAACCGTAATATGATAATATGAAATTTATGTTAGAAGCACTCACTTTGTAGTTATTCATCATCATCATCATACCATATCCGCTCCCTATGTGGAGCATATGGAATCCACAAACAGCCTCCAGGCCAAGCGATCGGCCGCCAGCTCCCGTGCATCCTCCCAAGTCAAGTCCACGTCCCGCAGCTCTGACGCAAACTGCCGACGAATTGTCAATATAGTAGACGACCAGGACGCCGAGAACCTGATGCCTTGTAAAATAGGCAAGCATGGTTAAAGGCTCTCGGGAGGCATACGTGGTATATGGCCTAGCCAGCCGAACGCCTTCGCCGGATGACAGTAGATACCAAGGGCTGCTGTGTCCGTTGCCTCACCTCTGTGTTCCTTACAAAGTCAAACCACCGCACACCTGAAATTCTTCTAAGACACCTATTCTCAAAACTTAGGAGTCTGCTGTCTTGGGCCCTGGTTAGGTGCCACGATTCGCAGCCAACAGGTGTGATGCAGGAGTTATAAAAGCAGCATTTGGGTTTTAACCGAGTAGATATTCGATCTCCAGACAGCTTTTAGAATTATAAACTATTAAAATTAAAAACACTTTGTTTTTAACTACTAATTTCAACTAATGACCTAATTAAGATGCGCTGTTTCAAAGTTCCAAGAATTTAACGTCTTTTGAATCTTCTTCCATTTTGTTTTCCCAAATCAGGCGTGCCCCTCATGATCCGTGTACCGGATACCTTCCAGTATTGAGCGGTTCGCTTGCGTCACGAGCTATCTGCCCGCCGAACTGTCGGATGTTGGCTGTTGGACTGGTGACCATCTTCGGGCCAGGGCGCCTTATCATGAGCTCAACGTGTCGCGAGAATTATCGCCAAAATGGCTGCTCTCGAATTGCGTCAACGCCGAACTTAAAACTAATTTGTTTTTATCGACATCAGTGGATTTTTGTAATTGGCTACAGATTTATTACTTGTTATTGTATATTGCATTGTTATAGCTGTAAAAATCCCAAATAAATAAATAAATAGGCATTGCTTGGTGGAATTCCATAATTTAGTTTTACTAATTGGGTTCTTCCAGATTTTTAATTTTAAAAAATTGATTGAAAAATTACGATATCAAGGGATTTTTTTAAAAATTGTTACGATGTCATATGAATTTTCTAGCGCGGTTTGAAATAGCGCTTTTTCAAATCGCTCGCAAAATCCTCCATTTGGCGCGCATGCGGTGTGACGTCACAGCAATATAGGGGCTCACTACGGAATGAATTTCCCGCCTTTCACGGTAGACGGGTATGACGTCATTAGCCAATAACGGGCGTTCAAAATCATTCGTATTTTCGTGTTTTTAAAACATAAATTTATAAATGAAAACAAAATTTTTGATCGTTGTGTTTTATATCGTTGGATTTGTAAAATTATACTTTAAATGTTTATAACATTTTCAAGGATATTCATGCTATCGAGAAGAACCCTATTATACAAAATATACAAATAAGAACTTATCGAAAGAAGCAAAATTGGCAGTAGTACACAACGGAGTTCTGGTACCAACCCTTATATATGGTAGTGAAGCGTGGTGTTGGAAAAAGAAGGATGAAAGTAGACTGAATGCTGTTGAAATGTCCATCTCTCTGTGTGGTAAGACTATGTATGATAGGTGTACAAATGTCGAAATTAGAGCAAAGTGAAAGGCTGAGATAAGCATTATCGACAAAATTAAGAAAGGGCTTTTACGATGGTTTGGTCATGCGGAGCGAATGAGTGACGAAAGAACGGCTAAAAGAAGTTTAAATGCAAGTGCGCCTGGATGCAGAAGCCGCGGAAGGCCGAGAAAGACACGGCGTGACCAAGTACGACAAGTACTCGAAAGTGGACATGTGAAAAGTCGGAATAATCGGCGTATGTGCATGAGATGTAGGAATGTAGAGGAAGCAAAGGAAGTCTGTCAGGACAGAGTGGTATGGCGTTCTATCCTCTCTGCCTACCCCTACAGGGAAATGGCGTAATGGTTAGTTAGTTAGTTAGTTTATATACATAAATATGTGTTTATGTATATAAACTAACATGTTTTTTTATCAATTAGTGTTTTGCTGTTGGATTCGTAAATAAAGTTAATTCATATTTGACCCAAAAAAGCTTGGGCGGCATGCAGACTTCGGATCTCCCCCATATAAACATTACATAAGCCAGATAACCTCTATATCCGTACTTCCACTACCTCTTCGCGTGACTGGTTTGTTATTACTGATATTTTACGCCTTAATTATAATTTCAAAAAAACATCTCATCCGTCAAGGAGATAAATATTATCAATCCCACTGAGCGTGTCTTGTTGGTTTCATTGGTACTTGAGCTTTCGGTAGATTAGATTAGAAAAAAATGTATTTGTAATTTGAATATTGGCTATCGGATCAGTAAGTTGAAAAAAATATCTTCAAACAACGCGCTGAATCGTAAGATATAATTATAGGGTGGATACTAAAGTAATTGGACTGCGATTATGCTCTCTGCCTTTTAACAACAGAGCCTATTTTTTCTGAATAAAATTGACAAACCCCTACACTAAAATCGTATTTTTGCTTCGAGGAATCCATTAGAAGGGGCGTTTTCATACACATTTTCTAAAAATACACGCTTCCCAGGGTTAATTTCATAACACCACTTATTATCAAATTCCACCGCCTTAAGACTCCAGCCTTAGGCCAATACACGAAACGTGTGTGACGTAGATATCTAGTGATGACGTAGATGCCTATTAATGACGTACTGAGTGACATAGTGGGTAACTAGACACCTCAAACACGGTAGTAATTTTCAATTATGGAATTTCACTTCTCTGAAATTTCTTGTTTTTGTTATTATTATTATGGATAATTTATATAGCGCCGTTTTTCGTATAAATATACCTCAAGGGCGCTTCAAATACCACTAAAGCAGTGCCTTTTGCACCATTAGGTTCGGATAAGGTAATGAAATAAATGCTTTATTTACTACTAACGTTAAATTTTTTGTGAAATTTAGCTTAAAATACTTTATACGAAATACATTATAAAAAAATACTCTTATCCCCACACAATAATGCAGTGCACTGCATTAGCATACTAAATACAGTGAATCTTGATACTTTCGTGTAACATTATTTGTTGTTCGTGTATAAAGGCAAGATGATCAGTCTTATGATTCAGTGCCAGTCCAAGGTATCACATATGAAATTTTTTATGATCATGTAAATCAATGTACAAAATACAAAATTATTGAAAATATCACTGTTTGTTTCCATACAGAAAATTCGATTTTAGTGACCCGAAATGCTTTTGTAATAGGTGGCAGTTGATTGCTAATTTTATTCGGAAAATTCCAAGCCTCACAGCCTCGCGTAAACAATTTTTTATGCTCTAATAAATAGATACAGATAATAATCATCTTTACTCTGATATAAATATGACCCGTGGAGTACCTACTAAGCTTCGCCATCCTTGGCGATAATATTCGTTGTTTTGATTGAATTCTCAGAAGGCTGTTCTGTTTATGGCTGATGGCTGTTGACTCATCAGGTATTGTGAATTTCGTAAACAAATCACTCATCATTAGTGTATTTTCAAAGTTTACCTCTTTCCCTCATCAGATATTCCTACCTGTAGCTCAATCACAGATGATTGTCGGCGTGCTTAAAAACGTGCTAAGCATTTGACCGATCACAATGAACATACGTTCATATCACGGTCGCGTTGCCAAGTACCATAGATGAAATGCATACTTTGACAAATGTTTCGTTGTATTGATTTAAATCAAATAAATGGCATGATAAATTGTGCACAAACAATTAAAACTCAATAAAACTAAATTATTTTACTTTACTTACAGTTTTGGCGTATTTTTCCATATTTAAAGCGGTAATTAATAATCCCGATCGCTAACTTTTACGGATGTTCCATTGTGATCGCGAAAACGTTAAACATCCGTGGTGAGAAATCGTTATCACGTCGCTTATTAGCACGTCGATAGTCATCTGTGATTGAGCTACTGCTTTAATATTTGAGGCATTGACATGGAGAAGCAAGTAAGTCACAAGAAAAACGAAAATAGGTTTTTGCATGGATATGATAGTCAGAACCAAGGCCAATGGCGCGGAAAAGCCAGTTAGTAGGTGGCTAAGAAAAAGAGCTTAGTTTCTATAGTCTTTCCAAGATGGCATACATAAAAACATGTTTGAACGTCCTCACAAACTTTTTTGCGTTTCCTGTAAAATTTTGTTTTTGTGACTTACACGCTTCTCCATGTCGATGCCTCATTGGCTTATGTGACATCTCAAGGCAGGCGGAGGGTGGAGAGTTGCCTTTTCCAAGCAATGTGGATATTCAAGCTTTATTATTTCTCCAACTTATTTTATTACTTCAGATGGCCGTATTATAGCACATGAAGAGCTTTATACTCCTTGACGATGACACCCCACCCTTTCCAGCGGTCCATCACATTTTTAACAGAATTAAAATTAAAATAAGTCGGAGAAATACAGCGAAATTCTACTAAAAGCCATTAAAATTGCGTCTTGTGAAAAACAATGATTGAAATATTACGAGGCTTTTTGGCTCTCAGCTACATATTTATTAGGACATTCTCAGAATGTTCTTTTATTTATTTACTTAAATACATGTTATTATTCACTTAATATTTCACGTGTGATTCCTTGGACTGGTACTGAAGCGTAAGACTGATCATCCTACCTTCATGTAATAAAATGATAACGATACTTGGTGTTCCAATGCACAAAGAAAATTACACGTAAATAAATATTTCTTTTTGACCCGCTACGGGAATCGAACTCGTGACCTCATGCACGGTAGCCAATTGCGCTACCACTATGCTACGGGGCGGCCCTACCCTCAAATCTGGAATTAATAATAATAATAGTCATATTATTAACATCTTCAAGGTGGTTTATTTCCACCGCACTCACTTTTCAGAGCATGGCATGTACATTACTTGTACTCATTGGCGGCTACCCCTATAGGTCATAGGGTCAATGACCTCCCAAACTTGAGGACCCATATTTAAAAAATATAAAAATTAAAAAAAAAAAAAAAAAAAAAAAAAAAAACTTTTTTATCAATCTACATAAAAATACAATAGGTTAAATATAAAGCATCATAAATAAACACCCCATATTTAAACAATATAAAATAACTGCCAACTTGCGCATCAATAATAGTATACGAGTTGAAAAATCAACTCGCGGTCAATTTTTGTATTGACCGCGAGTTTCTGTAGGTATCCCATACAAACAGTGATATGTCAAATTTCTTATCAGCAATTTCAGTCTCAAAACATAATACGGCTTGGGACATTGCCGCGCGTGAAATGGGTATTACTTTGCACTTCATGAGAAGGAACGGGATACATATAGTTATTCTGCATGAGAAGACAGAAAGAGACATCAAATAATACGCTTACGTGTCATCTTATAAGTGCGAGAATTACACAATACTTCTTTAGCGAAAACAATACTCTTATTGTGTCTGGCTTTTGTTGGCATAGCGGTATAAGTTTTTTTTACGAGTTATTGAAATCAGTTTTACCCTATAGTGTCTTAGGAAAGTTAAGTTAAGCTATATCTGGGAGTAGTTGTATAAAATGTATATCCTAATGGTTATTTTTAAATAAGTAAATTTTATAAGATGAAATTCGACAACATGAATAACCTAAAATGGCCCTTTAAAATGAAATATGTGACATATTTCCCTTTTATTTCGACTACAATATCTAATAAACACGTGTTATAGTTTTAGCCTTGGTTTATCTGCTTTATCATAAACAAAGACATGTTTGTCATTATCAGTTCTCGGCATGGTTTTGACGAGAGAGCGATGTACCTACTTCCTGTTTTAAAAAGATTGATTTATTGATTAATCGCTCATATATTTTTGGGCATTTCGGGTTTTTTGCATATCGGGTAGAAAGAAGTGAAAGTAAATTTTGATTATATTATTGTATATTGTCATATTTATTTAGGACTATTAGAAATATTGTTTAGTGTTTGTAGTGAAAACTCGTAAAAAACTTATTTAGTAACATTGCGTAAATAAATAGTGTTTTATAAAAATATTCAAGATGAATTCCGTCAGTGAAATTTTAAAAGAAAAAGCATCAAAAAAGAGTTCAAAATAATAACATTGGGATGACCATATTAGTCTTGAATAAAGTGCAAATAACGAAAGAAAAAAACAAAGATTTAAAAATATTTTTTAATACTAAAAGTTACGATTTAAGGACAGAAAAATTGATTTCATTTACAAAAAGTATTTAATAAAGTCTTGTAAATAGTGTGAATCTATGTATCAGTATCTCCATTTGAGTTGAACCAAAAAGTGTATTTGTGCATTGAAATGGATCCATATGAAATGTAAGTAACCATTTTTTTGTTTGCGTATAGGTACTCAAATTCGGATTTCTCTCAATTACTACTACTTTCCATTATCCGCACCCAATGGTGCATAGGGCACTGCATCGGTACACCAAGTGCAGTGTATTTTATTGATTTATTTATTACATTTCACATTGAATATAATCACAATCAGTAGAGACCCATGCCAATGATCTGGCCCCGACTCACTAGATAGTCCGTGTCGAGTCAGGGCATTGTAGTATTATACATAACACATTGTAGTACTAAAAAAGTAGAATATTTACATAATTAGTATAATAGAACCAAGTTTGGATTTCACAAATTTAGAATTTACAAAACAATATTTTTGCATACCAAATTTTAATAATTACATAGCTATATTTTTGCAGGCATTTTCAATATATAGGTACACGACCCATTAAAGCTAAGATGATCAGTCACACGCTTCCGTACTAGTCCAAGGTATCACACATGAAATATTAACATGAAAATCACAAATAAATATTGTAAATAAATATTTCATGTGTACGGGAATCGAACCCGCGGCCTCATGCACGGTAGACAAATGCGCTACCACTATGCTGAACATTCTCAATTACGTGTCTACGTTATTTCGATGAGATCACAAAAAATCAGAAGTGATTTTTCTCAAACCTTTGTGTTTCGTAATCTTCTGTTTAGGTAGTCGAAATAATTCAATCAACATTCCTAAGTGTTCATGAAACAAACTTAGTATGCTATTCTCACGGCAGTAACGATACAGCTCATTACTTGACACATGTCATCATAATTAAATTTGTTTATCAGCAATTCACTAGAAACCAAAGTAAAAGCGCTTGCCTAATGGAGTTCTTCCAGATAACATGAACATTCTTAAAAACGTTATAAATATTTGAAGTATATTTTTACAATTCCAACGATATAAAACACAATACTCAAAAATTTAGTTTTTATTAATAAATTTATGTTTTAAAAACACGAAAATACGAATGATTTTTAACGCCCGTTATTGGCTAATGACGTCACACCCGTCCACCGTGAAAGGCGTGAAATTCATTCCGTAGTAAGCGCCTATATTGCTGTGACGTCACACCGCATGCGCGCCAAATGGAGGATTTTGCGAGCGATTTAAAAAAGGGCTATTTCAAACCGCGCTAGAAAATCCACATGACATCGTAAAAATTAAAAAAAAATTCCTCTATATATTGTAATTTTTCAATCAATTTTTTTAAGTAAAAAATAAAAAATCGGAAAGAACCCCATTAATGGAATCAAATTTCGTCTAGCGGGCGTTATCGGCCGCCAAATGACTGCAGCGCCCCTGGTACTAGAGATACGGACAAAGTAATCTCTCTTGAACTTACTACAGATTACAGATTGCCCCGTGCCATGTGACTGCCTGACCCTGTCGATAAGAAAACCAACCGAACTTCAACTGATAAGCAGGGCCGCGAAAACTGTCAAAAAACTCCAGCCTCGTCCTTTTGCATTTAGACACAGCGTCTTAAGAAGGATCTGATACATGTCGTATCTAACTAACTAACTAACTAACCATCACGCCATTTCCCCGTAGGGGTAGGCAGAGAGGATAGAACGCCACACCACTCTGTCCTGGCATACTTCTCTCGCTTCCTCAACATTCATACATCTTCTCATGCACGCACGTCGATTATTCCGACTTCTTACATGCCCACTTGTTTTACTTGATCATGCCATGTCTTTCTCGGCCTTCCTCGACTTCTACATCCAGGCACAGTCGCGTCATATATTTTTTTAGCCCGTCTTTCATCATCCATTCGCTCTACATGACCGAACCAACGTAAAAGACCTTTCTTAATTTTGTCGATAATGCTTATCTCAGCCTTGCATTCTGCTCTAATTTTAGTGCACCTATCATACATTAGTGCAACTCCATGCTTCGCTTCCATTCATAAGGGTTGGTACCAGAACTCCATTATGCACTGCCAATTTAGCCTCTTTTGATAAGCACTTATTAGATACTACCGACTTTAAGGCACCATTATCTCTGTTACCGGCGCTAACCCTCCTTTCAATGTCGTTGTCCATATTTCCATCACTAGTGAACATGCTTCCCAGATATACAAATTCTTCCACCTGTTTCAAGCTATCGCCATTTACTACAATCTTAAACTTAGTCATATTCACATTTCTTTCAAAAACCATCACATTCGACTTTTCCACATTCATTAACAGATCACTCTCCTTGCACACATCGTAAACCTTTGTAACCAAGGACTGCAATTCTTCTTCGCCATCAGCAAGAAGCACTGCGTCATCGTGTATTTTAAAAACGTAAAAACGAGAAAAGATTCAAACATCAAATAATAATCAACCCCCTTCACGAGATTATCAAGTAAATTCCAACACCAATCTACGGTGGCACAACTGGAAGCTCTATCGTCCCCAATTCCACCGTAACCCTAAGAAAAACTTCCTTCCCAGTAGGGTGGCTTCAGACTGGAACAAATTGCCAGGCCTAGTTCTCCACTCCACTACGGTCTACCAGTTCAAAAACCGTTTAGATGCAGAAGGCAGACAAGAAGCAGTACAAAAGATATAGGCGCACCAGCAAAAGCTGCCTGCCTATAACAATAATAATTTCAAACAGTGAAAGGAAGATTAAAAGGTAGAAAACGTTCGTAGGTTTTCACAGCCTTCAGAATACAGATAATGTTTTACTGGGTTATTATGCCGTGTTTGATGCGTTTTGTGTTGCCGACGTTTCGGAGCACATTGCAGTGTCCATCTTCAGGGCTGATGTATGAGTAGTCTTATGCGCGATGAGTGTGAGAAGTTTGTACCGTGTCGTGGCGTGTTCTTGTATTTTTTGTTTTACTTTTCTACATCGTAAATGTACGATGGTTCGGTCACGTGGAGCGAATGAGTGATGATGGAACGGCTAAAAGAAGTTTAAATGCAAGTGTGCCTGGATGTAGAAGCCGAGGAAGGCCGAGAAAGACATGGCATGACCAAGTACGTCAAGTACTTGAAAGTGGACATGGGAAAAGTCGGAATAATCGGCGTATGTGCATGAGAAGATGTATGAATGTAGAGGAAGCAAAGGAAGTCTGTTAGGACAGAGTGGTATGGCGTTCTATCCTCTGCCTACCCCTACGGGGAAATGTCGTGATGGTTAGTTAGTTAGTTAGTTTTCTACATTCACAGAAAATTTAATGCTCTTAGCCCATTTTAAGCAAAAATGTTAAACCTTAGACCAAAAATGTTAAACTCTTCATACTCGTTATATTTTTATTCGAAGGAGGATTTCATTACTGACCAGTGTTATTATAACAAAGCTGGAGAATAGTAAAGTCACTGGCAACCCTGCCCAGCTGATAACACCTAGTGAGGACGTGCTGATAACAGCTATCTTATTTACTTAATACTTTGCGCCTACCGATTACCGATTAGTTGAACTCTACGCGTTCGCCCGCACGGTCGTCGCTATTCGCCATTTTCTCTTCTTTCTTCGTTTCGAAATTTGAAAAACTACAAAGTGTCCGTTGCTCTATTCTCTCTAAATTTTAACGCGCTCTTGCTAAGCGCGTATTCTTTCAATTCGTCAGTTTATTTGTCGTACTGTCTCGTCTTTTAAAAACGAAAACGGTGTCGTTACGAGGGTATATATTTATTGCATGTGGGATATACAAGCCTTGAGATTTTCACTACAGGTGAGAAAAATGTTGTGTTATTACGCTCCTAATTTTTTCAAAGATTTTTATGTATTATTTTGTATATTATGTATATTTATTAGATCGAAATAATGATGGAGGTCTTATTATGGTGGGCTTCATCTAGGCGCATTCAATAGACAATAATTTACAGTGAAAATACATACAACCATGAATCTTCTTTTATATTATATTTTATTTTAATTTAAACTTTTTAAATATTAGATAAACCCAAAGAGAAATGCATAGTTTCGTTTGTTTTCTTTATTAATAATTATTGTAGACTGAAGATTACTCTAAGTTCAAACGAGTCTTTTCCTTTTTGAAATCGGACAAGTTGTCATCTTTAAAATCCATTTTAGTGATTTTTAACCACAGTTTTCTGTGTGTCTCTTTGTATCGCCAAAATAAAATTAGTTGAACCAAATTCAACTGATACAAAATACAGCAAACTCTTGACTAAAAATCACTAAAATGCTGTAAAACGACGCTTTTTGGTTTTTAGCGTCGATTTTTGTAAGATTCTAACTTGGTCTGGAATTAATGGCTTTGTAGCATAACGGAAAGTGTTAATAAAAGCTACAGAAACGGCAAAACTCGATTTTGACAAAATTTTCACAAAGGTGCGTTGAGCCATCGATATGGAACTTCTTACTCCTTGGTGACTGACTTTTTTGCTGAATTTTCCTGAACCTAAAACTTTTTGTCCACAAAAATATTTGATCATTGGCTGAGATTACAGTAAATATTTAAATAAAACATTTCTACTTGGCAACAGGAAATAACTTTATTACCTACCGCCGCAAATTATTACGGATAAGAATTTCGATTAAAAATCTTACTCGTGTACCGTCCTAGCAACTTTTTATGTTAGTTGAACAAAGCCATAAAGTTTATTGATTGTTACGTAAACGAATATTTTTTTAAATTTTGTAATAATCGTATAGGTAATAATATAGTCATTTTAAAAAAATTGCTTTTTTTAAACTTAATTAATGAACAAGAGAAATTCTAATAAATAGTGTTCTTACCCTAATAAATTATCATAGTTCACTAACTTTTTAAACGATTTGCACAATGGATTTCTTCGTTTTTTACTTTAGTTCAGTGTTTCAATTTACCTGCCATTGTATTTCTCCTTGATTTTATTTTGAGTTAATTTAATTTTTCTTTTTCTGCTGCCATCACAAAAAATAAGAATATACCTCTAGTACCTTACTCGACTCAGCATTATTGAAAATATTTTTCCAATTAGCAACATTGCTTCACGATTCAAACTTGGAATGGAACACGTGCACAAATATTTAAATTTGAAATGTTTAAATAAAGGTGGCCGTTCACGGTCCGACAAAATTATTACATGGTATTATTTATAATCTGTGGACAAAATGCAAACACAGTCGTCGTCGATCCGACATGCGATCTGAGATCCGGAGCACAATTTACGAGGCGCATTGCGTTAAGTTTACACACACAAGGGGCATAAGCGCCGCGCATTCCTATGGCACATACGTACGATCTCGGTCATGTTAAAACCCTGTGCCAAGTCATGTCGTAACATGTGACACATCACTTCACAGTGTACACGTGTCGTGTTTTTATCATTAAAGTTCAATAAAATAACGAGTAATTTAATCACTTAGATTTACGACGGATTTTATCAGTCATTTTCTTTCTTGGTGGTCGTCCATAAATTACGTCATTTTACGTTTTTACGTTTTTTCAATACAGGTTTTTATAACTCTAATCGTCCATGCGTCTGGTAGCTGCAAGACGAATTGTTTTAAAATGCTTACCAGTAGTTCAATTCACTATTAGGCTTGGGTTAGTAAGTTTAATATTGTAATCTAGCCCCAATAAGTAAATTAAAACGTAACATAATTATTAGAGAATGATATCAGTGGTAAGCAAAAGCTCCAATCGTTCATGCGCTTTGTAGCTGCAAAATGAATTGGAGTTGAGCCCCTATCGGTATTTCATAAATACAAATTATTTTCAATTAAATGCGGTAGGTGGAGAGCTGAAATTTCAGCTGTCCGTGCGCTTTGTAGCTGCAAGACAAATTGGATTCCAGCACTTCATCTACGCATAAGTAACATAAATTTTCCATAGTTTAAACTCTCGTTAGATTTTGCATTCGTAAATGTATTGGATCTGGAATTAATTAAGTTATGTCAATGTACAGCGCCCTTGAGGTGATTTTTCATAAAAATGGCGCTTAACAAGTTATCCAAAAATAAATAAATTAAAATATCAGGTAGATTTGAAGAAGTTTAACGCCTCGATTCTCCACGGGGTCAATATGAAATATTTATTGCAATTTGATTTTACAGTAAAAATATAATATTTGCACAGTGGCGTAACTTACTTTCAATTTCTACTTCGACTTGACTGCAGAGTAGGTACAGTAAAATAAAAAGCTTTGAAAGTCTGAGCAGAATTTTTTCTTTCCGATTTCGCAACCTAGTCTAACGAACGCCATACCACTCTGTCCTGACATACTTCCTTTGCTTCCTCTACATTCATACGTCTTCTCATGCACTTACGCCGATTATTCCGACTTTTCACATGACCACTTTCAAGTACTTGACGTACTTGGTCATGCCATGTCTTTCTCGGCCTTCCGCGGCTTCTACATCCAGGCACACTTGCATTTAAACTTCTTTTAGCCGTTCTTTCATCACTCATTCGTTCCACATAACCAAACCATCGTAAAAGCCCTTTCTTAATTTTGTCGATAGTGCTTATCTCAGCCTTGCACTCTGCTCTAATTTAGACATTTGTACACCGCCCATCGTACATAGTCCTACCACACATTCGCCTGAGAGATCGCATTTCAACAGCAACCTAGTTGATTTTATTTTAATAAAATCTAGCACTTACAGCTTTTCAGTTGCAAATAACTGTACATATTTATTTCAAGCTAAAGTACATAAAAAAATTCGCACACGGAACTCGATTTTAGTAAAACAGAAATTATGTGTCAATCAGAAGTGACTTGTCAATTTTATTCAGATTCATATTATGAACTAACTAACTAACTAACCATCACGACATTTCAGGCAGACAGGATAGAACGCCACACCACTCTGTCCTGACATACTTCCTTTGCTTCCTCTACATTCATACGTCTTCTCATGCACGCACGTCGATTATTCCGACTTTTCACATGTCCACTTTCAAGTACTCGTATTAAATATATTTACTACTGGCCTTGGTCAAAAGTTGCCCTATAAACTAAGGACGGGCTATCAAATTAACGGAATTGTAACGTTAACAAAACATGTTTTTGTAGGACCTTAATTTTCAATTACGTCTTACGATAAATGGGAAATTCCAGTGGTGCCCAGAAAAAATTTCAAAACGTCGAAAATTCAAGACTTGTATGACGAAACTATTCTAAAATACTACCTTTAAATTTTTAAACATTTTATCTCAGCCTTGTGTATACAATACACCGTTACCCACGATGAGACCGCGAAACTCCAGAGGGTGATTATTCATGATATTCTGAGAAAAAAATCTTAATAAAGTTTTTCAAAAAACTCAATTCTAATTTCTTAAAAAAATTATTAAAATATGAATAAAAATTCACGCGTGTAATACCGTCCATTTTTGAACTGGCTAACACCACGTGACCTGCACCAATTTCAGATATGAAATTCGAATTTTGAATGTCCGCACAAGGCAAGGCGTTCGGTGACCAGAGCGGACCCCCACTCCTCCCCGCCCACCGCCACCCCGCCACCGCTAGCATTTCAAACAGAAGCCAGTATTACATAGTCGCTTTTTATTAATACTTTTTTTTAAATTAATTATTAAAAATGCCCGGATCAAAAAACTTTATAAGGATTTTTTTCTCAGAATACCATGAACAATCACCCTCCGGAGTTTCGCGGTCTCATCGTGGGACACGGTGTATATATTTTTTAAAAGTCGAATTCCTCGTTACGCGCCGCCAATGAGTTTCGTTATTCATTATACATCACCGATAATAGTAATAAACATTACGAGTTGATGTTAAATAATGACATTCCTCTAATCGTCTCTTGATAGGGTGACATTAATTAACTAATTACCGGACAGTCTGATTAGGTTTGCGTCACAAGTTCACAGAACTGGGACATTACTTCTTAATTGAGGAAAATATGAAAATCTCATCAGGTCGCATAATTACTTGACTTACGTAAGTAAACAGCCGTCACGCTGTTTGACCGTAGGCGTAGGTAGAGGGGATAGAACGTAATTCTACAGATTTTATTACGTATATTCGCAACAATTAGTTTTCATTTTTTTTTGTTTTTTATTCTGAAAAAAATAATGTTACATAAACAAAAAATATGAAATGGTAATTTTACAAAATATTTATAATAACGCTACTGCCTCTCTAATAAACAAAAAACTCTTGTTTAGAGAGGGAGGGAGTTCGTTGTATAATATTCCTATTTCTTACTCGTAGTGTCGTAGTACAACCCGAAAGCTGATGAATTTACATCGTATTTGCCAGACGATTTTGTAATATGACTTTTTAATCTGAGCTTGAAAAAAAAATGTTTTTCCTTTTTCTACAAAATTTTTCACAAGTATGGCAGATTAAATAAAATTGCTCATATTCTGATTAAAACGCGTTTTTAAATTTTGTTTTCTCTATAAATAGTATTAATTTGACTAAACACATGATATTTGATAACAATTTGCAAAAAAAATTCTTATGAAAATCAACTTCGTACTCAATTTTCTCGAAAACTAAGGGTCAAATGAAAAAAAATTATTCTACAAAATCGACTCCAAATATTATGTAGATTCACTGGTTTCCCGCTTGTACATCGAGTTTTGTTACACCCTGTATAGGTATATTTTTTAAATTTATTAGTAAGTTTCTCAAAGTTTCGTCGGCATATTATTGCAACTCGAAATAAAACGCAAAAACAAAAATTAAATAAAGTTCAATTTCACTATTGCTTAGCATGAAAAAATATCCGTTTAAATCTGAGATACCCCTATCCGCACCCAACGGTGCATAGGGCACTGCATTATTACACCAAGTGCGGGGATACTTGATCATTTGAAACGTGAAGTCAAGACGATCAGTCTTACGCTTCAGTGCCAGTCCAAGGTATCGTGTGAAATATTTTAAAGAGAAAAACCACACAATTCATGGAAGGCGAACTATTATTGTCAGAAATAAAGAAACCTATCAAATTACTATTGGTTAGCGTCAATTTTTATTTTTCGATACATTATTATTTTTACTGCTGTTTTACAATCGATTTTCGGCAAAAATCAAATAGATATTACGCAATTTAAAGAAATATTTCGCGTACGTTTTCCGTAAAATAGGTGAATCAATAGGGTTCTTCCAGATAACATGAATATTTTTAAAAACGTTATAAATATTTAAAGTATATTTTTACAATTCCAACGATATAAAACACAATACTCAAAAACTTAGTTTTTATTAATAAATTTATGTTTTAAAAACACGAAAATACGAATGATTTTTAACGCTCGTTATTGGCTAATGACGTCATACTCGTCCACACCGTGAAAGGCGTGAAATTCATTCCGTAGTAAGCGCCTATATTGCTGTGACGTCACACCGCACGCGCGCCAAATGCAGGATTTTGCGAGCGATTTGAAAAAGCGCTATTTCAAACCGCGCTAGAAAATTCATATGACATCGTAAAAAAAATTTTTAAATTCCCTTGATATTGTAATTTTTCAATAAATTTTTTTGAAGTAAAAAATAAAAAATTGGAAAGAACCCCATTATCGCTTAACGTACCTACCTAAATTTGTTTGAATAACCTATAATAGGTTTTACGAGTTTTAGACCAACCGAGGGATTCGTAATCCAATATGCGTCTTAAACTTTATAAAGTCGCCGGTACTATACGGAATTTTAACAGTAATATACTAATAGCTAATCTCTATTGACGTACAGAGTTCCGTCGTCGGTCACTGGTCGCATCTCTATAAAAATATCGGCATTGAAAAAACATCTCTAGAGGAAATATCGGTCGGTAGGTACCTACCTTTTTTGGAAAAAAAAATCTTACGAATTCTTTTTCTGGTCCGTAAATTTTCTCTACCGGACAATATTTATCGATCCCGTCAGGAATTTCGGTCTCTTTCTGTTTTTGACACGAAAACTCGAATAGTCGATATATATTTTCACAAAAATATCGATGTCTTATGATGTTATAAATTTGCGAAGCGGTACCTACTTCGAATCACAATTCGGCGCAGAAAATCATTGTAGAGATTTGAGATTAGTCAAAATTACCCTCGCATTCAACATTTTGTACCACGTTTTCAGATAGCTTCACTTTCAAACCAGTCAATATCCATTACAATTTTTTTTAAATTAAAATTATTTAATAAGGGGGCTTTCTGTAAATCTCCTCTCGGGGATACTTCACAAAGCGTGGTAGAGCTGTCAAAATCCCACAAAAGTTTTTACTCTCTGGATTATAGAGGTACAGCATAGAAATGGGCAAAGCTTTGATTGGTTGGATTTAAAAATCTTAACCTACTGTACAAATTTCGCTTTTAAATAGCTATTTGATTTTAAATTATTTTATTAAACCTAACCTATCTTAACCTACTGTATAAATTTCATAACCTATTATAAAGGATATTGCTTTTAAATAGCTATTTGATAAAATTATTTTATTAAAGCCAACCTATCTTAACCTATTGTATTAATTTCATAACCTATTATACTATGGATTTACCTTGTCCTCATAAACATTACCACGCTTTGTGAAGTATGCCCCTCCTCTCTTTTGTTTCCATAAAAATGTTTTTTCCAAAAATGATAATTTTTCATGTAGGTAGGTATACTATTTTGTTTTTTTTTTCTTTTTTTTTTACCCATTATATGGACACCCCTAACCCCCCCAGGAGCTCAATCACAGATAACTATCGACGTAGTTAAAAACGTGCTCACCACGTGCTAACGCTAACCATTTGACCGATCACAATGAACATACGTTCATACCACGTTCGCCGTTACCGAGCACCATAGATGATAATAAATATCGCGGCCAAACATCAAACGTCAAATCAACGCGCGTGTCGGATTGTTTATTATGTCGACTGCTTTTCTCAATATTTGGCTTGCCGAACGCCGGCTAAATGCAATACGGCACTCGAGAAAGATTGAAAGAAGATATGTGCGAAGAAGATATATCTCGGGAAATGCCTCGCGACTTGATGCGCTCGTTTAATAATCCCGATCGATAACTTTTAACGCGTGTTCCATTGTGATCGCGAAAACGTTAAACATCCATGGTAAGAAATCGTTATCACGCCGCTTATTACCGCGTTGATAGTGATTTGTGATCGAGCAACAGGCAATATTATTTCATAGCACTTAAAATGTCCATAAATGGCTCCATAACTTATATGTACTAACTCGTGTTTTGTTACAGGGAGGCTTATCGGGTGAGCTCGGCTCGCTTGGTCTGCGGGCCCCGCTACGCGGCGGCTGCTGGCGGCGATCTCTGAACGTAGACCCGCCCTGGCTGCGCTGAGTCCCGCCACTCCCGCTCCCTCGCCACCTGCGGACAGGCTGCCTCGTGAGTACCACCACCACCATTCCGTGTATGCGATCTAATTATTTTTTTATTTATTTATTTTATTGTTTTTACGTATAGGGCTTTTACACAAGACATTTTTAAATTATTACACAGTAGGTAGCTATTCATTACCGCCAGAGATGGCATCCAGACACTGTTCCCTAAAATACACTAGATTTGTGTTGAATACATCAATATTGTTAGTATACTTAACAATAATCCCTAAAATATTTAATTATCCCATTTTGATCGCCAGCTCCTTTATCCTCCTTCAAATCCCCTAATTGTGAATTCTTCTCTCTTTCAGTTTACCTCTGCGGACAAGTGTTGCTAAGGGTTCGCCCAACGGCTGCACAGGCTACACCTAACAGTTTACAATTTGTTTGACACATCGATCGCTGTAATAAATACGTATTGGACTTGTTTGGAGTGAATAAGTTTTGTGTGAAAACCGTAAAAGAAAGAAAATAAACATCTATAGTTTTCTAACTCACCGTTGGTGGCATTCCTTCGTTTCTCTCTCTCTATCATTCCTGATTGTCGTGATGGTGCGTTTGGAGGAGCGTGTTCGCGTGGTGGGCGAGGGGTGGAGCTCGTGGGGCGCGCTGAGGGAGCGCGCCGCGGAGAAGCAGCAGGAGGAGGCGTTCTACACCCTCGACCTCGGGGACATTGTGGACAAGTTCCGCAACTGGAAGCAGAAGATGCCGCGCGTGGAGCCGCACTACGGTAAATTGAATTAGATATTTTTTATTTTATTTATTTATAGGAAAACCAACAGTCAAATAATCATTATAATAAACATTAAAAGAAAACAGAGGAAACCAATAGGGTTCTTTCCGATAGCATGAATATCCTTGAAAACGTTATAAATATTTAAAGTATATTTTTACAAAATTTTTGTAAATTTATATTTTAAAAACACGAACAATAAGAATGATTTTGAACGCCCGTTATTGGCTAATGACGTCATACCCGTCTACCGTGAAAGGCGTGAAATTCATTCCGTAGTGAGCCCCTATATTGCTGTGACGTCACACCGCATGCGCGCCAAATGGAGGATTTTGCGAGCGATTTGAAAAAGCGCTATTTCAAACCGGGCTAGAAAATTCATGACATCGTAAAAATTTAAAAAAAATTCCCTTGATTATTTTTCAATAAATTTTTTGAAATAAAAAATAAAAAATCGGAAAGAACCCAATTAGAGGTTTTCACAGGTAGTAACAAAAATAGGTAAAAAAAGAAGAAAAATAAGGAAGAAAAATATTCTCATCGTAAGATTACTTCAAATAAATTATATGTGCATAAAAGTGAGTTAAAAGTTAGAAAAGAAAGGAAAAAAAATGCTAACTCAACAAAATGTGATCAACAAAGTGTGATTTCACTCGGAAAGCAAACGCCGCACATCACCATGGTTATTCACAAATAAATCTGTATTCAATGTTTATTAAAGTTATTGGAGGCTCGCCATATACGAATTTTTTCTATAGTTAGTATGTATACAAACAATGTGTTATTTTCTATAATCGTCGCTACATTTAAAGGTTTATAAATGATTTACTTTTTTACATAATCGCTATTTTGGTCTATGCATATTTGTATACGGTGTGGCAGTTTTACAATGCCCATGTTTGACCCCATGTCCTTCAAAAAGTGTTGCACCCTTCGAACAAGAATTTCAGAGAAGTGACATTCCATACTTGAAAAATACTACCGTGTCTGAGGTGTCTAGTTTACCCACTACGTCACTCACTATGTCATCAATAGGCATCTACGTCGTCATTAGACATCTACGTCGTCATCTAGTCTTTAGACGGTGGATTTGATAATAAGTGGTGTTATGAAATTAACCCTGTTTTTAGAAAATTTGTATGGAAACGCCCCTTCTTGTGAATTCTTGTTCCAAGGGTTGCACCTATTTTTAGATATTTTGATGATCTGTACCCTGAATATGAATCCTGAGGATGCTTTTATGGGGTAGAAAACTAGACATAATTACGTCCAGGTTTTAAACTAACCCATATAAAAAAGTTCCAATTATAAATATTAATTTATTCAATATTTCAAATTTTTTAAAATACACTCGACTCCAACCAACTTAATTACTCCCTTATATTACTATATCTGTATTTTTGTTAGTTGTAAGTACACCTGTGGATGGATAGACTGATATCCGAAACTAGTAGTGTGCTAGTGTGTGGAGTGAATAATTGCAATACAAAATATATTTATGGCTATGTAGTTAATCAAGTATATGGTTTGATTGCAGCCGTGAAGTGCAACGACATGCAAATAGTGCTGGAGGTGCTAGCCTCGCTGGGAGCGGGCTTCGACTGCGCCTCCAAGGCGGAGATCAACCAGGTCCTCGCGCTGGGAGTCAGCCCCGAGTAAGTCTTACCAGAACATAACTAAACAAGCCACAGTTTTAGGACCTAGGCCAAGATGGTGACAACTAAAGTGTTTTGTTGTTATTACCTCTTCCAGCCGTATTATATTCGCCAACCCCGCCAAGCCGGCGTCGCACCTGCGCCACGCCCTGTACTCAGAACAGTATCATGTACAAAGGATTAAAAAAAAAAATATAATGAACTCCCTGAGACCGTCAAAGAAGTAAATAAATGAATTTAGAAGGCACCTCTATAGTAAAATACTAATATAAGAACTTAAAAATGTTATTTTTATTATTAATCAACCCCTCTATTATACACCTAAGAGAGAGTCCGAAGTTTGACAGGAGTTGTACTAGCCTCCGGCAGGGAAAATTCCCCTACGATCATCAATTTCTCTTCGATTACAACAGGTGCATGACTGTTACGCGTGCTATTACCTCGGGAGACCGTTACCTTCGACCGGTAGAAAATTTGGCTTCTTTCAAAGCGTTTTTAGGCGTTTTTTTTCATTAATGGTCATTCTTCATACATTATTATTAAAATATGTAATAATAATTAGATTAAATATATGTAAACAATAAATACAAAAACGGTTGTGACGCCAAGATTGCCCAGTGCCCCCTCGGCTTCAAGTTCGGCTGCGACCCGACCCTGGAAGCGCCGCGCCTGCTGCAGCAAGCTCGCATCCTAGGACTTAATGTAAGAGCTTAGCCAAATAATACATGCTGTAACAAAACTCGTACTACAACCCGAAAACTGATGAATCTACATCATATTTGGAGTCTAATTTTTTTCTTCTCATAAAAGCTTTCATTAGTACCTACCGCAGATTAAGTAAAATTGCACAAATTCATATTAAAATGCTGTTTTTTATTTTGTTTTATTTATTGATAGTTATTATTTCAAAATACATGATATTTGATAACAATTTGCAAAATTTATCAAAAAAAAAAAAAACAACTTCGTACTCATTTTGCTCGAAAACTATGGGTCAAATCAAAAAATTTTATTCAACAAAATCGACTCCCAAATATGATGTAGATTCACTGGTTTCCCGCTTGTACATCGAGTTTTGTTCCACCATGTATATTATTTATCACAAACAGTAAAAAATGCTCCATCTCTGTTTACTTATAAGAAACGCATAAATAATCATCATCTATCTTCCTTCAAAAAACTTCCTTCAGCTAACATCTGTTCCCAGGTGGTCGGCGTATCGTTCCACGTGGGGTCGGGCTGCCAGGAGCCGGAGGTGTTCGGGCGGGCCATCGCCCACGCGGCCGGCCTGTTCTCGCTCGGACTGTCGCTCGGCCACCACATGGACCTGCTGGACATCGGGGGCGGATTCCCCGGCGACTCGGGGACCAGCATCCAGGAAGTGAGCGCAATACTAATTTAAATAGGCTTGATGCTAGATGCAGAAAAAATAAAACAAAAAATTACAAATCATAAGTGAAGTTGGTTTGTTTCAACTTTCTCCAGCAGACCTACGATTCATAGGTTTTGGGTTTAAAAAATAAAATACATTTTAACGCATAACCAATATTATGTTAAAACTGTGGCATTTCTCAAGACATCAGTATTCCAGGATCGCAGTGAATCTGTTAAAAATCATCTTGTGTAGGTTATAGGTTGTTGCCTGAGTGCTTAAGCTCTCTATCGACCAGTAACAACATTTTACAGGAGAAGGTTTTTATTGAATATCTTCTTAAAAATATATTAACATATATTTTTAATGTTTCAAGGTCTTCATTAGAGTCATGATTGAACCGATGAATTAAAAATATTTTGAAAAAACACATTTAATACACGTTATTTTCAACTTTATAAATGGAGATAGAGAAAAGATGCACCGTGAAAATTATGACAATGGAGATAGAGTAGTAGAAAGTGGAGATTGAATAAGTTGCCACCGCGCGTTTTTAGTGCTAGTTTTCTTTAAGAGCCATATCGAGCCATATACAGGGGGTGCTGTAATGTTACCCATAACCGATATGGAAAACAGGCCCATACAATGACCTGGTTCGTGCCTAATTTTGGTGGTACAATTTATTCCAAAATAAGCAGATTTCTCAAAAAAAATAAAATCTCGATTTTACATTTTCATGCCATAATGTTACTTTATTTTCTTTGAAATAAAATTTTTATAACCTCACATGTATTGTGTATTATGTAAACAATTTTTTTATTTATTGACTAAGGAATCTACAGAGTTATAATAAAAACACACAAATTATATGGTTAGTAGTTTCTCCTCGATTAGTTTGTATTTGGATAAATTTCGTGTTATCCCAGTGAGGGAACATTTATTATTATATATATTTTTTAAAAAACACTATGTACAAGTCCAAATAAATAAAATAAATAAATAAATGCAACCTGTATATTGGACAAAAGCTCGGAGATAGAGGACTTTTATTTCTTAATTTTTTAAGTACAAAAATACATTTTACATGTATGTTTTAATTCCCCATGAGTTACAATAAACTCATTTTGGCCTATGGCCTAATGGATAATTAATTACATTTAATATATATATTCATGACAGAACACACAATTATTACATAAAGCACTGAATTTAGAATAAGTGTCTTTAGCGTATAATATTTTCGGATGTCTTTTATTTGTATGCAATAAAGTTTATTTTAGAAAATTGACGCATCATTGGACGCGGAATTTAATTCTTAACAATACTGCATTTAAAACTCAATTTCACTAAAAATGGTCGATTGGATACTTTAGCACTCAGGCGGCGAGGTGGTTATAGGAAGAACCTGCCACTAGGCAATAAACCCACTAATGTACACCAAAATTGTAAAGAAAGATAAATTAATTAATTAAATAGATTTGTGACAATTGAGTTCCTGTCTCCAGTTTCCGCAGTCTAACACGATAATTGATTTCAGATCGCCTCAGTGGTGAACATGTCCCTGGACGAGCACTTCCCGGTGGCTGCGGGGTCCGCGTCATCGCCGAGCCGGCCGCATGGCCTCCGCCTCGTAGGTCCGGGGAGCCGAGTCCGGGCCGCGCCTGGTTCGTGGCCTCCGCCTTCACTCTCGCCCGTCAGCGTCTTCGCCAAGCGCCTGGTTCGTGCCCATTCTGAATTGTAATTACTGTTTTGAGTGAAGGCAGTCATTCCAACATAAACGTCACTATATAAATTCAAAGAAAAGATCTTAGTCGGTGAAATATATTGCATTAGAAAGATGTCAATTACAAAAATCTCTGATAATTTATTGATATTTAAATCTACAGATTTTCTTTGAAGTTGTGAGATATGTGTGTGAAAGAGACTGTGTGTGAGGGCGACAGAAGATGTACGAACGTGTGCGTGTATGGAGTATGTCTTCTGTGTGCCTGCATTCCCAGTTAGAGCTCTGAGGAGCAAAGTCAGTCAAACAGATTATACAATAAAACCCGTCATAATCCATACATTGTCGTCAGTTGAAACAATGCAGCAACCACCTTAAGCCCCCATATAAATACATTAGACCTGTTTGTCATGATATTTCAAGTAAACATAGTGAACATCTATTCATACTTTCTCCTAAAACCATACATTGTCGTCGTGGTGGATTGGAATCATGGCAGCAACCAACCGATCAGTTGGCCATCCAACCTGATCTACATGAAATCATAGACCTGTTAAGTCAGCTATTTCAAAAGAGTTGTTAATATTTTATAACTAACTAACTTACTAACCATCACGCCATTTCCCCGTAGGGGTATGGCAGAGAGTCTTAGAACGGCCATACCACTCTGTCCCTGACAGACTTCCTTTGCTTCCTCTACATTCATACATCTTCTCATTCACATACGCCGATTATTCTGACTTTTCACATGACAACCTTCAAGTACTTGAGGTACTTGGCCATGCCATGTCTTTTTCGGCCTTCCGCGGCTTCTACATCCAAGCACACTTTAAACTTCTTTTAGCCGTTTTTTCATCACTCATTCGCTCCACATGACCAAACCATCGTAAAAGCCCTTTCTTAATTTTGTCAATAATGCTTATCTCAGCCTTGCACTCTGCTCTAATTTTGACATTTGTACACCTATCATTATCATACATAGTCTTACCACACATTCGCCTGAGAGATCGCATTTCAACAGCATTCCACAGCACAGCATTATAAGCTCCTTTTTAAAATAAATTTTTTTAAAGGAATCTTTTGAATTTTAATGTATAATTTTTCACATAATTTGGTACCAGACAGTTGTGTACTGCCAATTTTGCTTCTTTCGATAAGAATAATAATAATATTTTCTTTAATATTTTATATTCCTACTATATCTATCTTCCACTATCTAGTACATTTTAATCATTCAGGTAGGCTAGCACAGACACAACTTTTGATGTTCCAGACGTGCGATATGGCGAACTTCATTAATTACTTTTGCTTTGACGCCATACAATTTCTGTCTACCGAATGAAGTTAGCAATGTCGCATACTGGAAATTGAAGAGATGTGTCTGTACTACGGCCCCTGTTTCCCCCTAACATGTTGAGATTGACAATCTTCCTAGGACTAGAAAATGACAAGGAACGGAAGAAAATAGTCTGTGTAAAATAAACATCATTGAATGAAATACATGAATTAATATGATTGTCCGCTTTGCTTTGCAGCTGTACGATGACACGGGCGCGGCCTCCCACGCCATGTACTTTGTGAACGACGGCGTGTACGGCTCCTTCAACTGCGTCCTGTACGATCACCAGGTTGTTAGCTGCACTCCGCTCAAGGTAATACTAATTTCTTTATTCCATAACTTCCGATAAGAATTTCAGAGGAGTGACATTCCACACTTGAGAAATACTACCGTGTCTGAGGTGTCTATTTACCCACTACGTCACTCACTGCGTCATCAATAGGCATCTATTGATGACGATACAAAAATTATAAATACATTTGAGTCAAAATAATAAAGGATACTGTGTTTAAAGAATAAATTGTAGATGCCATATCGACGCGGTAATTGCAATTGGTTGTATGTCAATTTTTAATGTCAATTACTTTATGACCTCTTGCCAGAACCAACTGAGGTGATGATCGCTTTTTGACATATTGCAAGTGTGGGGATAGGCTGTTTCTCATTGGCCTAGTGACATACGACCATTGCACGCCGGGCAGGCCGAGTTGGTCACAGTGGTGCAATAGACCCAAAACCTATTTTATTTTACATATGTGTCGCCTAACTTCAAACTCCGCCAGATCCATATGGCCTATTGCGGTTACCTATCTATACATGGTGTAACAAAACTCGATGTTCAAGAGGGAAACCAGTGAATATACATAAAATTTGGAGTCGATTTTGTAGGACAAAGCTTTTTGATTTGACCCATAGTTTTCGAGAAAATTGAGTACGAAGTTGAGGTTTTTTTAGATAATTTTTTACAAATATCATGTGTTTAGTCAAATTAATACTATCTGTAAATAAAACCAAATCAAAAACAGCATTTTAATATGAATTTGTGCAATTTTACAAAATCTACGGTACTAATGAGAATTTATGTAGATTTACCAGTTTTCGGGTTGTAATAAGAATTTTATTACACCATGTATCTTGGCAGGTGCCGGTTCGGTATACTGACGGGTCATTCTTGGTCCTAAATACTTTCTCCTTTGTAGCGCTGTAGTGGTTGAGGCCGCCGAGTGTACATTGGTCTGGCTTGTTGGCAGGGCGCGTCGGGCGGCATGCTGGGCAGCAGCGTGTGGGGCCCCACGTGCGACAGCATGGACCAGGTGCTGGCGCGCGTGTCGCTGCCCGCGCTGGACGTGGGCGACTGGCTGGTGTTCCGCGACATGGGCGCCTACACGCTACCCGTGGCCAGCCCCTTCAACGGCTTCCCCGTGCCGCGCGTCACCGCCTACCTCACCAGGGACCTGTGGTGAGATTACCACTACTACTACTACTACTACCAGCTTATTCTGCCGTGGCTTTGAAACAAAAATAATTATTTATTTTACGGAAAATCCATTTTAAATACATAGTTAAGCATAAAGGAATAATAAGCTGTAAAAATAAGTGACAGAACATTAAATTGGTGAAGCTAAGACAGTTAGAAAAAAATGTGGACACACTCAAGACAGGATCGAGTCTACTTCAGTGAAGGTTTAAATCTTGATAGACTTACACCGAAGAAGTCCAGATCTCGTCTGTGTGTTTACAATACGACATAATCGGGACAATGGGGCATGAAAACCATAGTTAGTTTTGTGGTGACTAATGCCCACTTTATATGAGACAGTTTCTTGTTCAGAAAACTACACAGTTTCTTGTTCAGAAAACTGTGCAGTCTGTCAAACTTCTGTCAAAAGACACGCTAAATATGTGTATTTTTGAAACGCGATTGTAAGTTATTATCGTATGTTTGCTCTCAGGAAATTGTATATTTAGCTAATTATGTATATATGTTTATTGTTTTTTTACGTATTTAAAAGCATACAATAAACCAATGTCTATTTAAACGTTTACATAAAAAACATTGACTGTCATGTCAGCTTAAATCTGACACTAGCACACAGTTTTTCATGCAGTTTTTACCTTTATACGGGACCGTTTTCAGACTGCACAGAAAACTGTGTAGTAAACTGCGCCATATAAAGATAGCTTAAGGAACAGCACGTCATTATTTCTCAACCTACGGACTGGAATACAGAAAGTCACTTGAGTCAGTAAAGATGGTGCATCTATCATGCCATTTAACAATTTAAATATAAAAAATTGTATCAATGTTAGATCTGCGCTTTTCTTATCAACAAAATTTATGTTAAAATCGCCTTGTACATTATGATGTCGACGGTGGAAAGGCTAATTGACTAATGTGCATATATTTAACTATTACAGTCAACTCGCAGTTCATTTTTGACAAATTGTGGGGCCTAGTATCAAAACAACCAAAGCGCCACTTTTTGAGGTTTTGAGTTAGATATACCGTTGGATTTATCTGATTGTGGCGTGTCGAATGGTAATAATAAACCAAATCAAATCACCCTAACTGCCATTGAAAAAAAGAAACAAAGTTTTTATTAAGCGGCCATAGTTTTTCCTCTCTTCCTGTAAATTTAGCCAAGATGTAGTAGATAGGTTGTTTTGAAACTAGGCCCCTCAATTATGACATTGGGAATACAGTATAGTATTCATGATGTGACATGTCTTGTCAACGCATGAGCTTGAAGCTGAAAGCGTTTTAAATAATAATACAATCAGATATTATTGATATCCCAACAGAGACAGAGAAACTCTGGAAGCGAATGTGGGTTATCTAGGCGTTTACAAGGCTTATGACCTGTCATTGGCTGGGCTAAGTGGCCACTTGATGTACTACAACATTCCCCGTTCCGCCTTCATCTGATAACCATATATACTGATATCAGCCCAGCATGCGTATAATCCAGTAATTGGTTTCTTCCCGATTTTTTATCTTTGATTTCATAAATTGATTGAAAAAATTACAATATCAAGGAAATTTTTTTTAATTTTTTTACGATGTCATATGAATTTTTTAGCGGCGGTTTGAAATAGCTCTTTTTCAAATCGCGCTCGCAAAATCCTCCATTTGGCGCGCATGAAGCGGTGTGACGTCACAGCAAATATAGGCGCTCACCCTACGGAAATGAATTTCACGCCTTTCACGGTGGACGGGTATGATGTCATTAACCAATAACGGGCGTTAAAAATCATTTGTATGTTCGTGTTTTTAAAACATAAATTTATAAATAAAAAAACAAAATTTTTGAACATTGTGTTTTATATCGTTGGAATTGTAAAAATATACTATAAATATTCATAACGTTTTATTTATTTATTTATTTATTACAATAACGGCATAAAGCCTTTTAACATGTTTATACAAGAAAAAATAGAAATAAATAAAAGAACAATCCATGTTAGAGAAAAACAATAGTTACAGTTTTATACATTTAAACATTGTTAATAATAAAAGTTTATTTAAAAATAATAACCAAAAATCACAGAGGACCACAAAATAATACATTATTCTGTTTACAATATAATTTTGCTGTGTTTTTCAGTCCGAATATTGTACAGTGATATGGTAGAGGTGATTGGTAGTTAATTAAAAATAAAAGTTCAGGGGTGAGTAGCAGTAAAATGTGCTCAATAAAAATAAAAAAAATAAAAATACACATGTTTATGAGTAAAGGTATAATAGTAATATAAGAGTTTTTTAAGAAAAGAAATCAAATCACGATCATTATGTTATCACACGACATCAATCTTAAACTTATATTATATTTTCAAGAGTATTTATGCTATCGGGAAAAACCCTATTTGTATACATTCAAATGGTGTTACAAATAATACAATCCTTCATTCTAGTGTGTCCATGAAGGAGCTGTCCCCCGTTCACGGAGGAGCACTTCATCCGGGGGCACCGAGGGCGCCCTGGGGATTGCGGCTGCCCGCCGTGTCTCGGGCCCCAAACCGTGCCGCAACCCGCCGCGCACTGCATCCCCAGTGGCGCTCATCTGACGCCGCCCCCCCTCCTGCCAGAAGAACGACCCTCACCCCCTTAACCGCAGAAATACATCGCAAACCAATATCTCGCTAATTTTATCTAGTCTTTCTGTGAAAAGGAATAATTTTTTTAAATTGTAATCTCTAAACAGAGACCGAATATGAATTATCTAAGCATTTACAGGACTTGTCTGTCATCGGCTTGGTTAATTAGCAACTTCACGCATTAAATCATTCTGTTGTCAGTAATGATTGATGTGCGCCGGTTATAGGTATATCCCAGTAATTTAAAATACTGTTAAATTTGTTAAAAATGCTTTGCTAAATTATAACCATCGTGTTGTGCATCAATTTTTACAGAGAAAAAATTAGAAAAAAGACACTCGATTTTGAGATACGCAGTGTCATAATAAATATATATATAAGCGGCGATATTGTTTTCCCATCCCCCTCAAACCACCCCCATACCAAAGATGTTGAAGACTTATTGTTCCCCCTCGTTTCTCTTGTGCACACCTAATGGTGCAAAGGGTACTGAGACTAATTTTTTTCACTGTTTGGAATCTTCTACATACAAGATTGGCTGCATGGTGTCACTAGTGTCACTCTCTCCATTAATAATTAAGGATTGCAATTCAAAAACTCAAAGAAATATTATTGACATAATCAAATCAAATCCTAAAAATTCGTGTTTGTATCTGCGTAGTTTTTAGATCTTTTTCTACGTATGAATCAAACTTATCTTGATGTTTTTTACAACCTAAACCAAACCTTACCATTTTACGAAATAATCTGATATTAAATCATCATTTCCCGCATGTAATTCAAACAATGTTAATGTCAGCATGGACAGTGTAAAACACACTTTTAATTTATTCTAAATGTTTTCCAAAAATCATTTCGCCATCCTGTTTGTAAGTCTAATCTGTTATCAAAAAGGAAATTTTGTGAGATATGGCAGCCGTGAACCGAGTTACGTTTTTACAGATTTAAACTTTACATAACATCGTCGTTGTATGCATAAATAATATCATTAATATTTATCACAAAGTCCGATATTCATGTCAATACATTTCAGTCATTATATTTTTTCAGAATACATGTTTGAATGTAAAAATACCACTATAAAAAATGATAGGGCAAATAAATAAATATAATTTTATCTTTTTTCACAGACTGTAGCCAGTGTATTGTAGATTTCAGATCCTATGGTCTACAAATCAAAATTCATTCTGCCACTACTTGAATTTTCATAAACAAAATATTAGTCTTTCTTATTTAAATTTTTTGTTAACATTGAAAAATTTAAACGCTATTTTTTAAAAATATACAAAAAAACAGTGTCCTGAGTCATAACAGTTGGTATTTCATTGAAATCTGGGTTCTATAATCAATTCTCGGGGTTCTGTAATACAAATCTTTCTATAATCTCATATCATAAATATAATTTTAATAGAAAGTTCATTGTGTACGTACGGGTAATATTAAATTTTTTGGAAATGGAATGGAATGGATTGGAATTCTTTTTGCTTAACTATAAATCTTTAGTGCATATTATGATCACCACAAATTTAATGGAATATTCAAAGCTTAGTTTTTATTTATTTTATCTTTCAAAAGCGGTAAGTCATTATAGATTTTAAAAACATCGTTTTACTCAAAACAAACGCAGCTTACAAATAGTGGCGAGCTAAGTAAATTTCTGCAGGTTATGAAATCATGAAAATTTGACAACTTTGACCTGACCAAAGTGATCGTAATTATGCATATCCCTAGTGAGTACAATCTAATTCTCTTTCAATATTGACTACTGGAAAAGGTTAGGTATGAAGTATAAAAAATAAAATGAACGGAAATGTTTGCAAAACGCAGACACCATCGTACTTTCAACAATGTCTCATAAATAATATTTATTTATTTTTATTATATGGCAAACTCTCCAATAAAACTCGACATTTGCAAATTCAAAGGGTTCGTAAATTGAATGCTAAAGTCTTATCTGCCCATGGCGATGGTTCCTGAACTGTGGCTGCTTTGGCAGACTGTAGGCAGTTAGTGAGGACACTTCAGTAGACGTAAGAAATTGGCTTTGAAATTGATAATAATTTTGGCAATTATGAAAAAAAATCCACCAAACATTTGTGTGGCCATGTCTTCTTCATTGAGTAAGGAAAAACAGGCATTTTGCAAGTGTAAATTCATCTACTGCCGGTATTGAAGAGTTTGTATTACTCTTCTTCTGGCCCTAATGTAAACGACCGCGGGCTTGAATCGGGCATTCGATTTTGTCTTAAAACGGATTGGGTTGTTTGTCGTAAATATGGCAAACCCACTGAGAATGTTTCTTACTTAATTTTTATTTGCCACCACAAACAGTCCATGAGGCTTAAATAAATTAATAATAGTGCTGATTTACTGTCGCAATATTGAAATATTGGTGTACTCATGTAAGCCACTTTTATCAAATACACATTTATTGCATGATATTTTCCCATGAGTTACATAAAAACTCATGGGGCCATAAAAATATTTTCATAATAATTACTTGTTTCACCATGGTGTCATTTTTTATTTTGAAATGTATATCAAATGTGTAGATTAAATGTAAAATTATGAAATGATTGAATTATGGACAACACAATTACTGTAATAACTTTTAAATTAGTTATTACCGGGTGCATATTCCGAGATCCAACATGAAGCATTTATGACTTTTATGTTTTGTGTATTTTAAATATGAAACTTTTTCATTTCTGCTGATTTCAATATTTATTTCGAATTATTTACGGCGACTTCACTTTGAAATAGTTTAAAATATTCACAATTTGGGAATGTCAGCTTTTGCGCCCGCATTTCGCATCACTTGCTTATTTTAATTTACTTTGTTTACTTTTTGTGTTTATCGTACGGTTATTATTTTAATTATTACATTTGTTAAAGTAAAAATGACTTTTTTTAATTTTTTAAATCGTACGGTTTTTTAACTTTTAGATTAAAAAAAAAGATTATTACTGCCTTTTTACGTTCCAAGTGTTTTAAAAAAATGAGTTTGAATAGCTTATTCAATGGTGTTTGTATTTTATTTTAATGATTAAAGTTTTGAAATTCTGTAATGATGGAGATAGCGAGTAATGTGCACGACTGTCTGCAGTCGCTGATTACCATTACAAAAGGTAGATGTTCTGGTTGTCACCTCTGTATTCCCGTTGTCTTTAGATTTCTCAGTGTAATAATATTACTGTAGATTGCGACATGTATTACACGCGATAATTGTCAAAACATATTGTATCCATGTTAATAGGTGTAAACTTGTGTAGCCAGCAAACTTAGTAACAGGCACACACCGAGCTGGGAACATGTTTTCTTTCTATTCAATTATGTACTGTAACAATTCAAGGTGATAATAATCATGGATTCTGTATCCAAGATTGGACGCTAAATATTATTCATTAATTCATTTATACCATATCACGCTCCCTATGTGGAGCATATGGAATCCACAAACTGCCTCCAGGCCAAGCGAGTCGGCCGCCAGCTCCCTGTGCAATCCTCCCAAGTCAAGTCCACGTCCCGCAGCTCTGACGCAAACTGCTGACGAATTGTCCAACAGTGGACGACCGGGACGGCCGAGAACCTGATTCCTTGTAAAATAGGCAAGACATGGTAGGCGGCTCTCGGGAGGCATACGCAGTTATATGGCCTAGCCAGCCAAAACCAAGGTAGTTGCTGTGTCCGTTGCCTCACCTCTGTTTTCCTTACAAAGTCAAACCACCGCACCCTAAAATTCTTCTAAAGACAACCTATTCTCAAAACTCAGAAGTCTGCTGTCTTGGGCCCTAGTTAGGTGCCACGATTCGCATCCATATGAGAAGAACAGTTGTGATGCAGGAGTTTATAAGGCGGCATTTTGTATTATAGTATTCTTTTGTATCCTTTTTGGAATACCAGATTATTCTATTTCAGTGTAAAATTTCATAAAAATTGTCCAATAAGATCATGTTAAGCAAAAAATAACCGTTTATAATTATGCATACAGTACTGTTTCAGTACCACAATATTGTAAAATGATTTGAATCTAAGCCGATTGACAAGTGACATTTAAATATCAGATTTTGCATCAATTTTTTTTTATTTCTTTTTGAAATGTTACAGCATAAAATGATGTAGTGAAAACATGTATGTATTTTACGATAAAACAAGTTAATCGTGACAAGATTGAAACATTTCCACTAAGTGCGATGTTTGGTGTATGAAAGAATATAGTTGACTTATGTAAAATGGAAATGTACTTATGCAAAATGCGTAGCTTACTCATTTTGCTCATTCCTGAAGGTACTTAGCTTGTATTGTACTTAAGTTGTATGTGTACTTACGAGAAAATAACTTGTTTTATTGTTACGTAATGGTTTACCAAACTCGCATCAACATTGTTTTTTATTTCATGTTTATTAAGATATGAAAGATGAATAATTATTTTAATTGTAATAGTTCTTTTCTATGAGGGTGTTGTAGTTGAATTCATCAGTTTATTCAGCGTTGGAAGTATGCGATGGTTTGATGCGAGTTTAGCAGCCACAACCGGCTCGGCGTCCACTACTTCGTGCATCTGTAGATGTAGGGAGGCAGCCAGTTGTCCGAGCGTAAGTGGTTCCCAATCCAGAACTTTGCTTCCTTACTGTTAGCTGGTTGCATTCAAATAAATATACATATATATTCATCTTCAAATAAATTTATTAAAGCAATTCATTGTATTTATTTTGTATGCATAAGAGGTACCCTATCAATCTACGCCACTTAACTTTGGTCCTTACACTTCAATTTAGCTGGTCCTCCATGTCATTTGGATAATTGATACATAAATTATTAAATTCAAATAAATTTATTATAAGCAATTCATTGTTTTATTATTTGTATTCATAAAGTTACCCTGATTTTTTACAGCTTCAAACAGCCACTTCAATTGAAGGTCTCAACCATGCACGGTTAAGATTTTAACATTGTTCCTACAAAGTCGATTACGTATTAGATATCTACACAGCCAAAAAATTTATATTCAAAAGTAGCCATTTCTCCAAACATCGCTGTTTATAAGCATGAAATCCTGTCGAGTTGTATTAAAATTATGTCAATAATCCCCCTTTATGAACATAACTGGAAACAGTCTAAAGCAGTTTTCAGGAGTCAGTGTTGGTAATAAGAGAAGTCTCCACTGCGTAAGTTTGGTACAAAATAAAACAGAGTAAAAAAGTTTGTGATCGGCCCTGATTTTGAAAATTCTAAATTTATACATATCAAATACGGAAAATAAAAAAAAAAAAATTGTTCTTTTGTTTTGTGCGTGACAATGCAAATTTCAAACACCTAAAATATTATGTTTGCCTGATAGAAATTTTCCATTATCATCGTTCGGCACGCATTAATTTTTAAATTTCAAATCTCACAAACTAACCTCCTTAGTATTATGTTCGCCTAGTATAGATTTTTCTCCTGAAACACCATATATTTTATTGATATTTCCCTTATTTGTAATTAGGAGTGTTAAATTGATGAAATATTACAATATTTCGTTTTTACTTCGGATCAAACAAAGACAATTTAGGTAGTACCAAGGAATAAATAGCGCATAAGTTCAAATTTGTAGTTTAGCGTGATGAAGCGCGCTATTCTATTTCAATGTTGGTGTGCGACATTAAAATTTCAGATACCCCTTGCAAAATTATGTTTTCCTGGTAAAATTAATTTTCCTCATGCATACTAATAAATAAGTAATATGCTAAAACAGTGTTCCCCAATCTGTGGTCCGCGGACCCCTGGGGGTCCGCGAATATATGTATGGGGGTCCGCAGTCACATCATCTGGACCATTTGACAACTTTAAATTTTTTTTTATTTGTTATGGACAGCCAACAACATACACTTATATTAATTTCTAAAAAATAACGTCCACTTATAGGCTATCTCTTAACTATCTAAAAAGATTAAAACATTTATATAAGTACTTACTAATTATTGTTGCAAAGTACCCATTTTGTGCATAGTTGCTTATGCAAAATAAATAATAATCAATAAAGATTTTATTCGTCGTAAATTACCGGTCGTTAAATTTTTTTTCGTAACTTAATTTGGTTACTTCGGTAACTTCGGTTAATATTTTTAGTGGTTTGCTTAAAAAAATCATGCAAAAAAAAGTTATACCATGGTAAGGGTTGCTGTTTTTTTTTTACTAAGGGGGTCCTTGAAAATTGTGCTTGAATTTCCTAGGGGTCCGCGACTGAAAAAGGTTGGAAACGCTGTGCTAAAAGATAGTATTCAAAGTCTTCAATTAGGTATTTGTTTGTGCGTGGCATTAAAAATTTCAGACCTTTATTTATAATCAAGATGTGTTTTTTTGAAGAAATATTAGGTTTTGTTTTTCTACGGAACAAGCAATGACAGTTAAGGAGGTACTAAGGTGAAAATAGCGTATAAGCCAAAATTGTAGTTTGGCGGTGATCGTGTGTGACATGAAAAATTTCAGACTCCCCCGCAAAATTATGTTTTGCTGGTAAGTTTTATTTTTCTAAAACATTATTAATAGGGAAAATAATAAAACATCAGTATACAAAGTCTTCGATTGTGTAGGTATTTATTTGTGCGTGACTTTAAAATTTCAGACACTTCCTCAACATTATGTTTTCCTGGTAAAATTTAATCTCTTAATACATATTAAATAGAGAATATGCTAAATCATCAGAACAAAGTCTTAAATTGTGAATTTGTGTGTTCTCGGCATCAAAGTTTCAGACATCTCCTCAATATTGTGTTTGCCTGGTAGAAATTAATCTCCTAAAACAACTTATTTTTTGTCATCGTTCACCAGCGGTGCGATTCTCTAAGGTTTTAGACACTTCTGCGCATACGAATTCAGTACAAAATCGTATGCGCAGTACTTTAAAAACACTTACAGAATCGAAGCGCAGGCATTTATTTCATTATTTCAAATCCCCCAAATCTCCTCAGAATTATGTTCGCCTGGTATAGTTTTTTCTCTTATTCTGAGAAAGATTTCTCTTATTCTATGAAAATTTCAGACACCTCCAAATTATGTTTTCCTAGTAAAAGCATTATCTTTGTGATCAGTTATAAACATTTAAATGAAAATAAAAATGTATTTTAATGTATAAAAGCTGTAAAATTATTTTTTTTGCTAAATAAAAATGTACAAAAAAAAAAATTTAATAAGAAAATTTGCTGAAACGTGAAATTAAGATTTCAGACACCTACTCAATATTATCTGTTCCTGGTAAAAATTAATTCTCCCTATAATCTAAACAATGAAAATTAAAACACTACTTATGAGGTCCATTTGATGGATAAAGGTCCAAAAGATAATAAATAGAACAGATAGTTTGGCATTTAGGTCTCGAGTTTGTGCACTGAATATTATTATGTAAAGTGAACTCTGAACTTTGTGAGTGTAGTATGTCACTTCATATGACGCTACCTGTACTGGATGTTATTTGGTGAAGAAACGGAGTCTGGGAGATGTAAAAAATAAAAGTCAGGTTTTATAGTTTTTTTATTTTATTTTTATCCTTATCACATAATGTACAGAAGCGGGCTTAGATCATCTTCCTGACGAGACGGTTGAGCTTGTCCTCCCTGTTGCCGAAGTCTCCGCCCTCCACGTAGTGGGTGGTCTTCTTCCTCCAGCCGCCGGTGGGCGTGTTTAGCTTGAAGGGCCACAGGAAGTTGGTGGCGTACTTAAAGCGGCTGCCCACCGTGAACACCTCGTGCACAAGGTCCTCCACGCAGATGATGTTGGACCGGCTGAGCTGCTTCTCTATTATGGTGTTGGAGGTGATGGGTATGCGCTGGTTGTTCACCTTGGCGAAGCCGCGCTTGTAGATGATCTGGAAATGAACGCCTTGTTTACTGGGAGTATGTACTTGTATATGAACGGTCAACTGCCCCCGGTATTGGTCACATCAGATAGGGACGAAAGACATTGTCAATATTGTCAGCAATACTAAATTCAGCTGAACTATGTGATCATCATTATAACCATTATACATGCTTTATTGGCCAATCGATAAATTAAATCTAATTGACTGCACTTGTACTCCATCAAGGGACGGAAGGGAGTCAAGAGACGTAACCTCTAAACTAAATATTTTTAATAATCTTTCTAGGAGCATGCAAAAATAACTTGATTTATTACTCGTGTATTATTTTCGATTGTAAAGAATTGATAAGTTCACATAAACATGAAAAAATAATTGCAAATCGCCCAATTTATTAAAAATAACTACTTGAACCTCCTAAATAAAAAATAATATTTATATTATATCAAACAACATACTTTCATCTTTCATAAAGTATCGATAAATATTTTTGCAAAAACATAATCAACAAGCATTTTTATGCGCCTCTTTTAAAATGTTGTGTTTGCCACAATATGGCAAGTTTCTCGCACTCCAACTAGAGTGGAATGTTACAAGTGTTGGGAGACTCACCTCCCGGACAGTCTTGAGGTTGGGGTACCCCCAGGTGATGTAGGGCTCGCAGATCCGCAGCATGTTGAGGGTGGCCTTGTTGAGGCGGACGAACACGGCGTTGTTGATCTGTCGCAGCCTGAACAGCTGAAGGACTTTACGTACCTGGTGACAAATATGACGATCTCTTTATAACGAGAATATACTCAGACACATACATCTTTCAAATCAGATACTTAAGTTACCTTTTAAGAGCCCGCAAGCGGTAGGCCATGATGGAATGGGTCATTTGGGCCAATAGGCAATATTTATTGCTTAAAAAAATAGCCCAGCATTACCAAATAATAGTATCTAGTTGGGCACAGCAAGGTTTTGTAGGGAATTAGTTGATTATAATGTACAGGGTTAATTTTTAGTAAGTTAACAAAAAAAAACCCTGAATTCAGTATCGTTAATAGAACCCATTTCAATAAAAAAACATGTACTTTCTCAAAAAAAAAAGAAGAAAAGTGCACCCAAATGATTCCACAGAAACAGTAGAAGACTTGGTCACCCTAGGCGGAGCACAGCTGGTCATCTAAGTTGATGCGCCGCGCATCAACTTAGATGACCAGCTGTGAGTAGGGTGTGCGTAATTTGTAAATATTATTAGGAATCAAAATAATAAATCGTAAAAATAAAAAGTACATGCTTTTGAAATGGGTTCTATTAACGATACTGAATTCAGGTTTTTTTTTTGTTAACTGGCTAAAAATTAACCCTGTATAGTACACCTAAACATGATCGCCCTGCCCTGCCCTTATCCACATTGCAAAAATGGAATTTATTATTAATCAAAAACATGGTGTTCAAGGTAATCAAAATATTTTTTAATGATGTACATCAATAATATCAGTTTGATTTATGTGTTACATATTACGTGCAACTATGCACAGGATGGGTACTATGCAACAATAATTAGAACATAAATGTTTTAATATTTTTAGATAGTTAAGAGATAGCCTATAATTGGGCTTTATTGTTAGTAATTAATAGTGCATATATTTAAAATAAGTGTATGTCTGTTGGCTGTCCAAAAACAAATTTTAAAAAAGTAAAAAAAATATTTTTCCCGGACAAAACCGAGTGCTTGGTTGAAAGTAAGATAATCTGTGGGAATTTAGCCAGTTACTTACTCCTTCACGTACTTCTCGGCGCGCTTGAAGATCTCCTTGCGCTTCTTGGCTGCAGATGTGCGCCTCTTTATTGTGAGCTACAAAGAATTCATCAATACATTAATCAACGGTAAGTATCTCTTCTATTTTATTTTATTTTATGAAATGTAGAGATAATTGAATATGAATGTCCAATAATTTCTTAACAATTTACGATACAGGCTATTTTCTTTATCGCTTTCAACTCCAAATCGCTTTCAATATGGGCATTTTCCATCTAGTAAATAAAACGAGGTAAAATTGTTTTATATCTTATCTCGTGATTTTAGTGTGCCCGTAAAACATAATTATTTTACTCACCAGCGGGTAAATCCTCGCGACACGTGTATTATCAACTAAAAAGAACGAAAACGAGATCAAAAGGCACTTCCGGCGTTTTGCCAAGATAACAAAAAAAAAATTGAAGTACTTACTTCAAATTTAATTTTTAACGTAGTGGCGCATCCGCAAAATCTACTAAATTTGTTGTTTTAATACCAATTTTTGAAAATATCATGGGTTCTCAACTTTAAATTAAATGGTTTATGTAGGGTTAACATAATATTTCGTTGAATCATAAAAAACGTTTCTTCTTCACGCTTTTTTTAGATAACATTATAAAATTAAAATAAGAAGAAAAACGTTTTATTTACCGGAAACGTTACTGCGGTAAACACCACGGCGCAAAATTTAAACAGCGAAATCAAAACAAAACCATGGCAGAAAAGTTTGATCAATAAAATAAGCATCACGAATCTACTTTCTTCAGAAAGCGTTTAAAACATCTAAAATCCAAAACGATATGGAAAACGGACTAGAAATACGGGCGCTTGAACCAGGAGAATTGGAAATATATATACAAAGCGCGGAACCATCAAAAATTGATTTGATTGGAAGCAAAGTGTAATAGTATTATTTGTTGTGATTTTTTTGGAGGACTTTCAGGCTTCATTACTTATGTATTGTTTTTTTATAGATGGGTCGAATGGCATCACCGTTTCCAAAAATTGCACCAGCAGGCAGTTTTAGAAGCAGCTAGCTTACAGGAAGAAATAACAAGGGATGCCATTATTTCATTTGGAAAAGTACCCTTTCCTTCTTTCATTATTCAGTACATCTCTAATATTGAAGATGTTTACGGATTTTAAACTGCCAACATATTTATGTTTTCTAGCTACCACTCTTGGTTCATGAGGCTATTTGTATTTCTCTGTGGAGGCAAAAAATCTTTCCAAAAATTCTGGAATTGGATCCAGAAATGTCTCACACATTCCTTCTTTATGCTGTGGTAACTATTTGACTATTTTTACAAGGTGTCAACAGACTAAACTATGTAGACAAGACAAAATGTTTCACTAAATTTGTGTCCATGGACACCACCTATCTATCGCCTTGTGTGATACGATACTGCAAAAACAGAGTGCTTAAAAAAAGTTGGGAAAGTAGATGTAAAGTAAAGTAAATAAATTTTAGTATTAAAGAAATAATTAAATTCCATTAAAATAACTACTAGATTCACCTTTTAAAGCAAAATGGCATTTTTGACAAGTTCATCCCTACTGCACCCATACAAATATTTAGTACTTACCGAATTTTTAACGAGCTTATGATTATTATGGATAATTTATATAGTGCCGTTTTCGTATAAATATACCTTAAGCTTGTATGGAGTGATAATTTCCATATGATTATTAAATGGGTGTTAACTAATTTATGAAGATACTGCGGGGTAGAGCAATATGCCCCTTCAAAAATGCCAATTCCATTGTGATAACATTTTTAGTATGTCCAAAAATACTTACACACAATTTTTTTATATAGATGTCGTAGAAATTACTTCCAAACTCATACGTGGATGAAATTGGAACACGTACATAGTATATGAACAAAAACCCATCTGGTGTGGATATTTGCAAATAAGCAGAATGGCTGGGGAATGTTATGTCAAGTGGGTACTTAACCCAGCCAATAAGCTCTGTAAATGCTTGAATATCTATTCTTCAGTTTGGAAAATAGTTTATTCTACAGAGGTAGAGATATAAATTATAAAATTTGGTTTCAGCTATACCATGAGACTGTGGCAGTGGGATTACTGGAAGTGGTCCTGTTTGACGAGGAGGCGTGCTGCTCTATACCTGATATCCTGGTAGACATTGTGGACTACGCCGTGGAGATGGTGTCGTCTCTTGTAGAGCTCGTGCAGTGAGTAACTCAACCAATGTTATATACCCTGTAAACGCTTGAATACCCATATTCCCTTACTAATCTATTACTCCATTTTACTTCTCTTCGTCTTGATTGCAGTTCGGGTTATTTGCAAAATGTGAGTCCCATTCCAAGCCCGGAGGTAAATGTTATTCAAGAGTTGCTAAAGCAAAAGAAAGATCTTCAGTTTGATGTCGGTATTCGCTGCTTGACTATAATAAGGTGAGTATTTACTTGGTGTACCGATGCAGTGCCCTATACACCATTGGGTGCAGATAAGGGAAAGTAGTAGTAGTAATTTCCTACAGTAAATATGTTGTAATTTTTTTATGTGGTAAGTGGTGTTTTTATTGTCCTATGTTTTACATATCGATTTTAATATTTGCATCTTTCTCCGAGCTTCCAGCAGTGTTTTCCAGAAGTCCACCGAACAAGTTCCCAATGTATAAAGTCTAGTTAAAACAGAATATGTCATTTTCTCGCTTAAAATGACGTACCAGATATTTGAAATGGACAGTAGATATTGTCCACTGTTGAAGTGATTTCACCTCATTCGTTTTTCCACTTTCTGAGCAGTCACAGGACGCTGGCCTAATTTTCTCTCAGCTGTTCTACGGTTCTGACAAGATTTCTGAGGGACAGCCATAAATCTTTACAAACCAAACACTCTACCAAGGATCCCAGATGCTTTGATGCCATCTGAAAAACTACAGTTCATATAAAAATAATAATAAAATATTTCCTAGTGATCGCAATGTCTGGATTAACCACCAAACCTTTGTTGGGTGTTTTGGCTTTAACAAATTGTATGTACTTTTATTATCCAGTTGCCTGGCCAACGTCCTTGACAAGATCCACGTGTCGGCAACAAGCCGGCTGTATGAGACCCACGACACCCCGCTGCTGCTGGCTGAACTGCTCCAACTGGAACCCTGGCAGAGGCGAGATCAGGATGGAGAACTACAGCATTATGTCGGTGGGTAGATGCAGACAGTTTCAAATGGTCTAATTTACAAAGTGTAGTTGATCCTTGATGGCTAGGGTGGATTTATCAATTCATAAGTGAGGTTGTTCAATGAAAGAGGACGAGCTCTGATGGGTGCTCGCCTCTTGCCTTGTAGGTGCGATCACATGATCATGCACTAGCGCCTCCTAGCGAAATTACCACATAAAGAATGTATTGTAACCAATAATCATCAGGGGGGGAAAAAGTACATAGATTTTAGGAGGATTCATTTTCATTTCTTATCCCCTTGTTGTTTAGGGCTGAATTTTTTTCTTTTCTATGAGGATGAAGATTGAGATCAAAATCCATGTAACTATCCCGTTCCTGTGGAGAAACTCCTAATACTACTACTATATAATATTAATATGAAAATCATATGTATTTACGTGAAATATTTAATAAAATATTTCTTGTTTAATATTTCTGTGGAGAAACAGTATGTAAATATTTACTTCTTCGATTCTAAACAAAGTTGTATATTCATATTTTAGATACGGTTAGCTTGACCAATTTGATTTGATTTGATTTGATTTGGAAAACCAGCAGATGGTAAGTAACTGGTCTTATTGATTGTATACTGTTTTAAGATGGCAAATGGAAGAGTCCGAGCCCCGACGAGATGGAGAAGCTGTCTCGAGCGGAGAACATGTGCTGGCTCGGGCTGTGGAGGCTCTTGCTGAACCCCGACATCGGGGGCCACTACGAGATCAACAACTCCAGGAAGACGCACTTCTGCAAAGTACGTTCGTTTGGCATACAAATAGTATACACACGTTCTGTCATGTGAGCCATGCCTAGGTACAATTAGTCCAATTTAGCAAAATCGTTGATGAAGAAACCGCCCGAATGCCAATAATAGAATTTTAGAGGAGAGACCAAAAACATTAGGTGTGAACTTATCGCCAATTGTTAGTGATTATTAAACTCAATTTTCATAGGGATTTATCGTCTTTAGGAAATAATTGATATTTGATTCTTATGGGAAACTGCCAGCACAACAAATTGGAACAATAATCTCAATTTCGACCAGCAGTGGACTCATCGAAGATTGGAACTATATGAGTCGTGTAGCCCAAACCACAGTAAAAGTGGTTTATCATTACCTAGACACCTAGACACCTAGAGGGTCCCCAATATGCGCACAGCTATAATTTTGCTTTTCCTGTGTTTTGTTTCGCACAGCAGCATAGGTACAATCTTTTTATCATTATTTGTATTCATTTTTTAATTAGTTTGTACAAAAAATAATTCACTTAAATTGTATAATTTGTCAAGAGGTTTTTTTTAAATTTCACATTGCATTTATTTATGCAATTTGTAAATTAAAACTGAACACTGCAGTTTACGTTACAACTGTGAGGTGTCAACCTGACATAGGAAGATGCGTGCAAAATGACAGCTGTTTCATTGGTTTGAAGACAATTTGTGAAATCTGTACTGTACCTACTGTATCTGTAATCAGAATCAGTAAATATGGAATGATGATGAAAATATTAAACTAAAATCTGCTATTAAAACTATGGAATCTTTGTGAAATCATTCTAGATTTTTACGTTTTATTTTGCTTATGTCTGTATCAATATTGTTGAGAAAAAAATACTTTTTTATTGTACATGTGAAATAAAAAAACATCAACCCTGATCAGATATACCGATGATTGTAAAAGTAATAGTTATATTTTCCCAGCTCCTGTACAAGTTGACCGACTCCCGGCTCGACCAGCTGCCGGTGCTGGGGGACCTGAAGAGGGCCCTGGGGCAGCTGGCCGTGGCAGACACGAGCCTCCCTCCGCCCGCCGGCCGCCCGCTCCTGGTGGAAGTCGTCCCGCAGGTAAGCTAGACTGGCCCTGTAATCATATTTGGAAAACTTGCATATGTAATTCTGGAAATATGAATGTGATTTACTATATCCACAGATAAAACCGTCCATCATGAAGAGAATTAATAAGAAATCTAAAGTGATAGCCAAATCACAGCTGCAATATTTCTTCAAACCAGACAAAACTGAACTGATCGAGCTAGCCAAAGTGTAAGTTTTCCTTGAAAATCTGATGGAATTTTCACATATATCACCAATAACATTAAAACTCAATCCAAGATTAAAAAATACTTGGAACTGAAATGATCTCACCCAGACTTTAATCTTGAGTGGCAAGCCCTCAAAAATTGATTAAAAAAAGAAATTTACAGAATATTTGCTTATCTCAATAACTCAATTATTGAGTTCTGACTGTGAGCTTGCACGCCAGACCATGGGGGTGCCCGCTACTGATCGAATACAAAATGTATAGAAGTATTGTTTCAGTTTAAGTTCATCGTACACGTCAGAAGTGCTGGAGCATATGGATGACGGGGGAGCCAAGTGCGCCGTGTGTGGAGACAAGGCGGCCAAGAAGTGCTCTCGCTGCCGGAACGAGTGGTACTGCGGAAGGTAGGAAAGTTTGAGTGTCGTATTACTGTCATCCCGACAGCCAACTGAGCGTGTTAAGTTAATCTGAAACTTGTTATCTTCTCCTGTTGCAGAGAGTGCCAAGTGAAGAGGTGGCCAAAACATAAGGATGTCTGCGATCAGTTTGCGCTGACTATTGTCTAAACACTTTTTAGGTAGGCGAACTTTCTTCCACAAACAGAAATTTAAACTGTCAATAAAGACAAGATTTAAAGGAAAGGAATTTATAATAAAGTTTTTTAAATATTTTAATATTCAGTACTAGAACCATGGTTATCCAGATTAACCGCACAGGAATGCCTCCTGCAGCTGAATGCATCTCGATAAAGTGTTGGCGTTGATATCACAACCATTCCATTTTTGTAAATGGGGTTGCATTGCATATTGTTAAACATTGTGGTTATAACTAACTAACTACCCATCACGCCATTTCTCCGAAGGGGTAGGCAGAGAGGATAGAACGCCACACCACTCTGTCCTGGCATACTTCCTTGCTTCCTCCACATTCATACATCTTCTCATGCACGCACGTCGATTATTCCGACTTCTTACATGCCCACTTTCAAGCACTCGTTTTACTTGATCATGCCATGTCTTTCTCGGCCTTCCTCGACTTCTACATCCAGGCACAGTCGCATCATATATTTTTTTAGCCGTTCTTTCATCATCCATTCGCTCTACATGACCAAACCAACGTAAAATATTGTAATTTTTTTTTAAAAGCACAGATTACCGCAGTTCTATTATCCAGGTTACACGATCTTAAGTCTAGATTATGTACTGTGCATTCTTGAAGCATAAGAATATTATTGTCGACAGATACTGAAACTCACAACTCCATGAACAGAAAACTTCAATGAGGGAGATATTAAATGGTTTTTTTTTTCATCGATTACACGAAAATCGATATTTCAAAAACACACAATGTGAGCAAATAATACATATTTTTTCAATATCAGTTATCGTGTAAATAATGAAGAAATTGCGTTTTAAGTATCTTGGAAAATTGCTGTTTATGGAGTTACTGTCTAGGCCTAGGCTCTAGGCAGCTTTAAGCTGTACTGTCTGTCTACAAATTAAAGTCAATGGCTGAGAGCACTTTTGAAACGGAAAATCACATCCAACATTTATAAAAAGCATTCATCAAGTTGAGATATGAAAAATTGAAATTTTATTTGTTAATTAACTTACACCCAGGGGTCAATTTTTTAACAAAAGAAATAAACATATTACCAAACTAGATTCACAGAAATTATATTAAAATAAAAAGAAGGTAAAACATTACTTTTATAGATTTTTTTTGTATGTGTCATAGCATAGCGCAGTTGATTTTTTCCATTGACAAAAGTTTGTAGACAATCGGTATAAAAAATAATAATTAATGATTGACATTGCAAAATGACATATTGGTCAGTCAGTACAGTGTGAAAAGATTTTGAAACTCATTTACGAGGAATATGTTTTGGATTGAATAAATAAAAGAATGGCATATTTATAAAATGTTTTTATTTTAATTTACTGATAGACATAAGAAAATGGAAGCATGTGGTAAGTGTTTTACTGTTTCATAATATGAAATCTTTTAAACGAAACAGGATATCAGACTGCTTGGAGACCGCGAGATGGGGGCGTGAAAATCCTTTCCATCCGTGGGAGTCCTGTAGAAAGAAAAAAATGTTTTAGAAAATCAAAAGTAGATGTCTTCTGAAAATTTAATATACATTTCATATCAGAAACCAACAAGGCATTCTCTTCAAAAGTTTAATTTTGGGTTCGATCAGATGAGGGAGCCCGTTAGCATGTCATCATGATATAAAATGTGGAGAAAGTTTTAAAAAAAAACCTTTAATCAAGATGATTACAGTATGAATATAATAAGCCCCTTTTCTACCCGAGTAATGGATACGATTTTTTGTAACGAAAAACCATTTTCAAACTGTAATCTCAAAAAAACAGATAAGGCTATGGTACCAATATTTTGATAGTCAATTATTTATTTTTTGTATAAATATTACTTACGTTCAAACCATGATTGCCTTTGGGCACTCAGAATCATCATCACACTATATCCGCTCTCTATGTGGAGCGTATGGATTCCGCAAACCAAGCCTACAACCCAAGCAATCGGCTGCCAGCTCCCGAGCATCCTCAGGTCAGGTCCACTATAAGGGCACCCATTGTAGAACAATGAGAATCATAGCAATTGAATACCTGCAAGAAATAATAAATTCGTTAGAAAAATATTTTCACTGCGTATCGGAGATCTTGAAAAGAAACGAGTATTTCAGAAGTAACCAGGCTTTCTCTTCAGAATATCAATTTTGGGTTCGATCAGATGAGGGAGCCTGTTACAATCATCATAAAGATATCGATAGATAACTTAAAGTTTAATTTAATTATTATTGTAATATTTTAACTAGGTACCTTTTTTAGAACAGCTTAAGTTTTCACAACTTTTGTCAAAGGCAACATCTTTAGAGTTTTTCCTTCGATAAATACATGTTTTTATCCGCCACTTTTCTGAAAAAATAAAATAGCAATTAGTTCCGTGGAGTTTTAGGTGTATAAAGAATAAAGAAATGCAAATAATCTCAGATATTTTATCTTCCAACATTTCTGTTTCGGTCCACTACTTTTCTGATCATCACAGATATGGCTGATTACACCAAACAAACAATCTTTGATTTTCAAGGCAACCTCTAAATTTGCTAAGATTGTAAAATGAATTTTAAAAAAATATATTCATGCACCGAAGTTACATGTTACTTAATGATAATAAATGACATGTTATGAATACTTACTTGCATGCGGGTGACTCTCCATTAGCCTACATTTTAAAAATAGACCCTCTGAAGCAGATATACGGTAGTCAAGAGGGAAATCTTAGAGCTCTGCTAATTGCTTCGCTTAGCTAGATTGTTCCAGAGACTTCACACGCTTTCTCGAAAATCTTGGTTTTTCCGGCCCAAACAGCTGGTATCCGATACAAATCCATTTCTTCGCGTGTAGTTTGTTTAGTCAGAGAAGGGAAGTTAATGCTCCTTGTGTTTTTAGAATTCACCATTTTTCAAGCATCTGCGAAGAAAAAAGAACATAAGTTTCTAGAAAGTGGCTAGATCGCAACAGAAAGCGGACGTTTTTGGACTTCATCAGATAGGGACGAAAGACATTGTCGAATTGTCATCAATACAAAATTCAGTTGAACTATGAAATCATCATGAAAGTCCAAAAAGTGGGTATATTTGAAAACCTAACGTTTATTGTGTAACCTAACCTTTTAGACGCAAAAAGTGTGGGCTCACATCGTGGACGCGTGGGAATGTCCTGTAAAAAAAAACAACATATTATCCATCTGTGAAAATATTTTTTAAATTCATATTTGAGTTTTAAAACTCAGATAGGGACGAAAGACATTGTCGTATTGTCAGCAATGCTAAATTCAGCTGAACTATGAAATCATCATGAAGTACTGCGGTGTATTTTTATAATAACTAATTTGTTTTTACCGTGATTTTACCGAAGCTTGATAATTTTATAGGAGACAAAAACAGTGGCATAAACGAAAAACAGCAAGGGTGGTGGAAACACGTGGTAAGTAAATATTACCGGTAGCATCAAAATCAGAGTATACTTTATAAAATATATTGTGTCAATAGGTATTAGTGTTATGATGAATAAACTTACCCAATAATAGAAGTTTGAACGCTTATTCCAAAAGAAATCTCAGTGCATGCGAAGTGGCAAAAGCGCGAGAGAGCGGTTCGCTAACCGAACAATCAGGCGCCATGGCAGGAAATGACCAATGACCAATGACAGAAAATTAAAATGAAGAATATTATGATGGAAATTCCGGAAACTCGACGAAATAAAAAAGTTGCCAGTAAAAACAAATAATGTTCCGTGTAGTAAAAGCACACTTTAAACGGGACAACAAATTGTACGGGACCACCCTCGGCTTCCAACCGCGACTATTATAGAGACGGAACGGTAAACTGTATTTCTTGTGCAGTTTAAAAACAAAATTATTTACAAACACAGAAAAAAACACGGGCGAGACAAAGCGACACGTGTTACTTTGACATATTTTTCAAACACCTTCCTGTAGAAATTACGATTCTGGACCAATCTTAATTTAGAAGAGAAGTCTTACTAGTTAAAAATAATGTTTGTTCACTCACGTTCCCCCGGCTGCAGGCAAAAACTGCAAACATTTATAGCTTTCCATAGTAAATTATTGTATTTTTTTTCACAATAGTTTTATACACCAAACTAGTCGACATAAAGTGAGCTGCCACGGCGTAAATCATAAAATGGATGGAAAAGCCATTACTGGCATTGCTGGCGCTAAAAAACTGCCATAATATGCCAAACCAAAAAATTTGAAATACAAAATCTAGAAATCTGTATGAGATTAATAAGCCAAAACCTGTAAAATTAAAATTTTAAAACCAAGATTTTAAAAAGCTATTAAAAAACGCGTCATAACACTATACCATATTTTAAAATAGTAAATTATGAATGAAAATGTTTAAAACAATGGCTTTTATTCAACATTTAGCATTAAAATATGAAAATACTTTAAAATCATTAAATCTTAAATTCCTTTTGTTCTATACAAGCAATGTTATTATAAACTACGTCCGTTGCATACTAAAATAGATATTTGATTTTAAATTATTTAATAAAACCCAACCTATCTTAACCTACTGTATAAATTGCATTCTTTTTTATAATAGGTTATGAAATTTACGCAGTAGATTAAGATAGGTTGGATTTTATTAAATAATGCAAAATTAAGTAACTCTTAATGTCATCTTTATTTTTCAAAACAACTTTATTTATTAGCCTTTTATACCGTGTCCCAGTGTATAAAATAAATAATATTTCATACATTGACTGGACGCCCCGGGTATTCTATACATTGCCTAGGTATTGTATAAAATGCCTGAATTATACACATTGCTGGTAACATATATGGTCTAGCTCTGTGCTTATTTTATTACTGCCAATACCACACATTTCTTCATTCACTTTTGCCACACTTCTTCATTCACTTTTAACACACTTCTTCATTCACTTTTACCACACACTTCTTCATTCACATTTACCACACAGTTCTTCATTGAGAATACTATTAAGATTCTTGTTACCATAGGTCCATAATTTCTTTCCAGAAGTACTACATGGGCACAGATTTAAAAATAAATCTTTACTATCATTCCTTTTCTTACCTTTCTATATGGATGTCACAAACTTCTTCCAGCTATTATCAAACAAAAACATTTTCACCCTCACTGTTGCGGGAGGGCCAGGTTCACAAGCATTCAATAGCGTAAACAGCGAGAAAATCCGATATATTTATACATCAAGAGTCCAGTGTAGGTACAAAGACATTGGATTTTTTTTAAACCTTTGATTTGTTTCACTCTTGCTGCTTGCGAACATGGTCACCTGTTAATCTTGTAACTGTATAATCTGTGCTTTCTACCACAAGCAGGAAATTGGTGAGGAGAAATCATAATTCCTTAACTTTCATCAAATATGGGGTTAATTATTTACAGGGAATGAGGAAAGATAATTTTTTATTTTAAAATCCATAAAGATCTTCACTAATTTTTAGCTTGTAGCTGAAAACCATACCTATAATATTATTAGGTATTGCTAAAAATAGGTTTATCCTGATTCTTTACCATTTTTAGTTGTTCGGATGCCAACATCAAATAATATATCATTAGAACTGCGGGTAAGCTTGCAATAGATTTTGGTTGTTGATTTATGAATTTTAAAAAAAGGATCCGACGATTGGGCAGCCATACATTTTCACCAAGAGCAGATGCTTTTCTCATATTGTTTTTCTGTCGAGAATGTTTTTGATGATAAAGTAGAGCAGGGGTCCTCACTAGGATTTCTGAGAGAGCCAAATAGTTCATATAAAATTTTCCTCAGGGCCGCAAGTACAAATTGTACAGTTTAGTCAGGGCCTAAACCTAAACGGTATAGGTATAAGTATGCATATATACCGGTATTTATAAAATGTTGATTTTTTTTCAAAAAAAAAAAAAAATTGTTTCAATAACTCTAAAATTTATGTTTGTTCCTATCCTTAACAGTCAGTTTTGAGGGCCGCAAAAGATTGTTCCGAGGGCCGTGTAGTGAGGATCGCTGGTGTAGAGGTACCCAACAGTTCAATACTTGTCAACTTCAAATAAAGAAATAAAACTGCAGTGGTGTTATATGAGTTTTTTTTGTATATTTTAGTTGTAAATAGAAATAAATCTACATTAAGCCTAGCTGGATGCCTTGAGGTATTCCTTCAGGACGTCCAGGGCTGGAGTCTCCTCACCAAAATCCTGAAAATATAACCACAAATTTTAAAAGAATTATTATCAGTTTAATTATTACTATTTAAAGGGAGATTTTATACACCAAACTAAAGAAATCTTCCAGTTTATCAATACTGGATTTTACTCTACTTTGAGTCAGTTATCAATCCTTTATCATGACATGTGCAAAAGTTAACTGTAAATAATATTAAATGGTATGATTTTTGGCAAATCCTCAGCGATACTGCAGTAACCATGTAACCATTTTTCGATTAAAGTGTATTACTTGAAAATAAAATGAATAGTTGAAATTAAAAATAATTGTTGAAAGAAAAACTAAAATGTCGCACTAATGGGAGACCAAACGATCAAGGAAATAAAATCAGTTGGTACTATGACACGTGCATTCATGTTGGCAACAGATTTACACCACTCGGCTACTGACACAGAGTGGTATTTCTGCAGTGACCTAACCTAGAACAGGTCAGGTCAAAGAAAATGTTTTTTGTACATCCATTGCCAAACAAAATGAAGCCTAACAGTTCTTAAGGTAGAAATTGAATAGAAAGTATCAGAGATAGGTAGGCTCTATACAACCGAATTACCTATATGTTCATATACTGGGGCTGCGATTACAAATGATATTCTGCAGTTACATGGTGGATAAGATATAAAAGCCAGGATTTGGGCAGACTCCAAATCTTATCTCGTTAATAAATCAACTGGTTAAGTTAAAAGGTATGAATATAAAATATAATATACCGCTTCAGTGCCAGTCCTAGGTTATCACATATGAAATATTTTTATGTGAAAAACACATTCAAATAAATTTTTCATATTGAATTTTTCAATAGGAATTTTAAATTTTTTCATGTAGGAATCGAACCCGCAACCTCATGCATGGCAGCATAACGCGCTACCGCTACACCACGAGGCGGACATAACGACATGAAAAATAATTCAATTTAATTCTTAGCAAATTTAGCAACAACAAAGAATAACTCGCATGTGAAGCAACCTTTATTGTCTCCCGTTGTGAGATTAATTGATATTTGAATCAAGTTTTTAATTATCTTCATGTGCAAAATGTAATAATTGAGTTTGAATTTTGTTTTGATCCAGCGTATAGTAACTCTGCAGGACCTCATTTGTAAATGCTGCCGTGGTACATTTGTTTTAATTGAATAAGAGTGAATCTCACCTTGATAACAACGCAGGAGCAGCCGACGATTTTCCTGGCCTTGCCGTCTTTGTCAATCTTGCAGAGTCCTGCCCATTCTCCTAATTTTTTGTTGTTGTCGACCTAAAATAATTACCACTCTTATAAATATTTAGTTTGACCTACAGAAATATATAATTAAATGCTACAGCTGTACTGTTTTTCTATGTTCCTTATTTATTTATTTATTTACAGTTAACATTTTAAGATAAAAATCAGTAAATAAGGCAGCCGTTTCTAATGTTAGTCTTGTCCATTTTGTTTTGTTTTGAGATATTCACAAAATATGTTAAGACTTGTACGGTGGTTTAGTACTGGACAATGTTATTCAGTCATTGTACTATTTATTAAGGTACATTACGGTATATTGTTATTTTTGATGCATTCCTCACTGGGGGACCCCGTGCCGGGAAAAGCATTTGAGTTGTTTTGGATTATTTTGTTGAAGACTAAAGTGCTAAGTTATATAAGACTGCATATTCAGTTCATTTTATATAGAGATGGAACTTTGGAATTAATCGTACAACTTTAGGGTACAACAAAGTACTATTTTGAGACAAAAATCAGCACCAAATATTGTCATAAAAATTAATACAAGTATTTACCTATAAAAATTTGCATTATAATATCGACGGCAGTAAGGAAAAAGTTACCAAGCGACATAATATCGACATCTCCAAGGGACACTACGCCATCTGAATTTTAGGTTTTTTTCTTTTTAACGGAAAATATTGAGAAACTAAAAAGTTTTGGGAACATAAAAATGCGTCCTTGAGTAATTTTCCTTCAGAAAAGAAAAATACCTAAAATTCAGTTAGCTTAGTGTTCCTTGGAGGTGTCGATATGTATGCGCAAAGGAAAAACTACCAGCAACATGATATTATGTCGCTTGGTAACGTTTTCTTTTCCACCGCCGATATGCTGTTAAAGCATGTCAGAATCTATGGCAAAATCTAGGTAAAATAATAAATTTAGTTTCAACATTTATCACCAAAATGACGAAGAATTAAAATACAGTAAAATGTGCATTCTTGTTCACATGTGACCATTACAAGTGATAATAATTATCTTTTTGGCTTATTTTACTAATTAAAAACTAAAATGTCGCACTAATGGGAGACCAAACGATCAACAAAATAAAATCAGTTGGTACTATGACACGTGCATTCATGTTGGCAACAGATTTACACCACTCGGCTACTGACACGGGGTGGTATTTCTGCAGTGACCTAACCTAGAACAGGTCAGGTCAAAGCAAATGTTTTTTGTACATCCATTGCCAGCTGGAAAAAAACAGTTTAATTTAGATTTCAGGCGACCTCCATAATGTAATGGCTAAGACGCTGGACTAACGATACAGGGGTCATGGGGTCGATTCCCGGTTTTGAGCTTTTACGGCATATTTTGTTGACTGTATTAATTTGTATTCTTGTTGTATGTTTGCATTAATAAAGAAAAAAAAAAAAGATAATTTCGATATGGAGACACTGAGGGATCGTGAGGGTGGCGGCATCATGATTTTCTTTTGACTTGATCGATGCTGTCGCCCTCTTGACTTAACTTCACTTGGAAACTTTGGCCCTGCAATTTGGTTATGCATTTGCAACAGCAAGAATTTAAAGTCCTGCATAAAATAGCGTGACTGACAGAGAGTCCCCAAGGACTCTATAACAGTCGCGGGTGGAGGTGGGACGATCCCTCAGTGGTCGATTCCCGGTGGACACAAAAAAAAGATTTTTCACAAGCCTGGGTGTTGTGTAATGTTGTTCCCCTCTGTTATCAGGCCTCCTGGCCTGTAGGGGTGATTAAATAAGTAAATAAAATAATAAAACTGCAAATAGTATTTTGCTTTAAAAAATTACCACATACTTAAGAGGCAAAGATAGAAATCTTTGTAAAGTTGTGAAACATGGTGAGTATGTTTCTTTTTAAAATGTTGGGTCCTAGGCCTCCAAGAGAATATGTATAAAGTGAGGGTACATGTAAATAATAATAACAGTGGTTAGTTTACAAACCTTGATGAGGGGAATCTGGTGCTCATTACAGAGAGCCTGCACTAGCTTCTTGTACATGGGCTCATCACAGTTCTCAGCGAGGACAGCCAGCACCGCTTGCCTCCTGCAATCAATCCATGGCGTAAGAAAACTCGTAGTACAACCCGAAAACTGGTGAATCTACATTATAATTGGAGTCGATTGTGTTATTGACTTTTGAATCTAGGTTAAAAAAATTCTTCTCTTAAAAGCCTTCATAAGTACCGCAGATTAAGTAAAATTGCATGAATTCTTATTAAAATGCGGTTTTTTATTTTGGTTTCTTTGTGAATAGTATTTATTTGAGCAAGTAAATTATATTCGTTAACAATTTGCAAAAGTTTATCGGAAAAAAAAGCCAACTTTAAAATTTTTTCTTGAAAACTATGGGTCAAATAAAAAAATTAAAATTCAACAAAATCGACTCCAAATTAATATAATGGAGATTCACTGGTTTCCCGCTTGTACATCGAGTTTTGTTTCACGGTGTAAAAAAAAAATATGTAAAAAACCGCAATTATTTCATGTTGACCCCGCCGGGAATCTAACCCGTGACCTTGTGTGTGGAAGCCAATTTTTAGCTATCCACCACGAGGTGGACTTGTAAGCTTATGTGAACAAAAATGCAGTTGAACGTTATGTCAACCCTTCAAAAAATAATCCACTAGAAAGGGCGCTTCCATACAAAATTTTCTAAAAATATAGGCTTCCTAGGGTTAATTTCATAACACCACTTATTATCAAATTCAACTGTCTAAACACTCCAGCACTTAGGCAAACACACGAAACGTGTAACGTAGATGTCTAGTGATGATGTAGATGCCTATTGATGACGTAGTGAGTGACGTAGTAGGTTACTAGACACAGTAGTATTTTTCAAGTACGGAATGTCTCTTCTCTGAAATTCTTGTTTCAAGTGTCAACCGATGAAAGACTTGTGAACAGCTTGACGTTAAGATGCTTCTTGTCCTTATGGATTTGTAAAGCATGTGACAAAGTTTATATTGTAAAATTGACAGTTGCCCAGAACTAAATTTTATAATTTGCACGTCGATACTAGTTCTATGAATGTTAAATAACTTCCACTCTTCTATAACCTATTTACATAAGAGCAGTCAACAGGAAATTAGTTATTCACACCAAAAATAGATAACGAACCAAAGCACTTTCAATTATTATAATAAATAACCAAAATGAACTTCCGTATACAAATATAACCTCTCATAAAACACACATGTTTACTATATCATTGTGTTTACTGATAAGTCTTATGATGAAATATTAATTACTTAGATCAGCACTTAATTGCTTTATTCACATCACAAATGCTTCTAAATTAGACACGATACATAGTATTTTAACATTGGGTAAGTTCTGGTAAATTTTCATTGCACAGAAATTTAAATATTTGAAACTTACTTGTCCAAGACCTTGGCGGCCTGGTGGAGTCCATGGACGAGTCCGTCGTGGATGAGGGCGGTCTTTAAGACTTCTTGGAGGGCTGTGTTCACGTCTGGTGGGCCTCCAGCCAAAACTGGCGCCGCGGGAACTTCACTACAAGATAAAATTAGAAAATCAATATAAACATAAACACAAATGCGCTATTTTAACGTCTAAGAACGCACAAAAATTAATTAACTTCATAACATATGATATTTCACTTTAATCAGATGATAGCTAGCCTGTTGTCATGTCATCTTGAATGTTTATAAAAACGGACACACTCCAAAACTTGCTAAAACCCCACAACACATAAAACCAATTCATTTGAATTCACTATTATTCCATAATTAACACTTATTTCATGGTTTAATTTAATTTTAACACAAACATTGACATTATGAGAGGCATGAAGTTTACTCACACTTCGATGTCGGACATGGCTTTGAATGGTGGCGGAACTGAAATAAAGATACACAATAACTTAAGCACATTTTCGGAAGATTTATAAAGGAGTTTAACGTAAAATAACGAATGGATGGCGTTAAAATCGGTAGATTTTAGTAAGAAGTTCGAAAAACATAGGTTACGTTTACCTGACACACCGGAAAAGAGGGACAAGCGGTGATGCCAGCACTAAAAATAACGCGATGCTGTACCATGGCTATGAGTTGAGTACCTACTTAAATGACAAATAAATAAAAGTTATGTTTAAAAAAAAAGTTAAAAGAACTAGAAAAAGAGTAATAAAAGAATATCACTAAAAGAAAGGTGGTTATGGCAACTTATTACAGAACAATTCAAACCATCCATAAATTATTTTGACTTGACCAAGTTTACGTTAAATCTACGGAACATGCACCGAAGCAACACTGCCTTAACATAATTATCATCACAGAGAGGGACTTGACTGAAGCCGATTGCTTGTCTATATGGCATTAAATATACTACTTCAATTATTGTAAATTAGTGTTAAGTATTAATAATTTTCCCCATATATTTTTATTTGCAATATTGAATTATTCCAACTAACGTATTTAGTTTATTTGATTTTAGAGTTTGAAAGTAGATTGTGTAATTTTAAATACATACATACCTCTTCCAAAAATAAATTAGATTAAAATAAAGTAGGCAAAATTTTTATTAGCCTTCAAAAAACTTGGAGACTTGGGTAGGTACTTTTGATAAAATTTTCAAAACATCGAATGTTATGTTTTTATGTTATGCAAACTTGCAGAATGATGACCAACTGCACAGTTGCGACTAACTTCATTGATAACAAAACACGTATTTCGGAATCGGCAGATTTTGACAAATTCTAATGGTACACGTGTACCATTCGCCCACTTCTGTAATATGTTCCTTTAATTCAGTGTCATTTATCCAGGATAATTCAAGAGCTCGTACGGGGCTCGTTATATTTTCCGAAAACCCGTGATTCAAATTGTGTCGGACTTCGCTCCCCAACTATTCGGTTCTTTGACGTTTCGTCGATAGTTTTTCATATCTCATGATTATTTAGTTGTTTGTGCAGTGTAGTCTTCTAAACGAAGTAGTCATGGCAGATTTTAAAGATTGGTTTAACGGACTTCCATTCTTTACGAAATGGTGGCTGAGTTTGACGATAGGTTTCAGCTTATTTGGAAGGTTTGGGCTGATTAAACCCTATTATATGATGCTGTTTTCTGAACCTCTCTTCCGCGAGTGTCAGGTAAGAACCAAGTGCAATATAAATTTACATTCACGTATAAATGTCTTGTGCATTAACTCTTTTCTTTCCCAAAAAAAAATTGAGTTGATATTTTATCGGATTTACCCCCACCACCAGTGATGGCGTGGTGGTGGCCAAGTGTATTGCAAGCTCACCACCACGATGACGATCTGTAATTTTTTTTCAAGATTTATGGCGTTTTGTAAATTCCAATTTCAAGCTAGTAACTCTGTTTGTCAGCTATGGCGACCCCTGACGGCCGTGTTCTACTACCCGATCAGCCCGGCCACCGGCTTCCACTTCCTGATCAACTGCTACTTCCTGTACAACTACTCCCTCCGTCTGGAGACGGGCCTGTTCTCCGGCCGGCCGGCCGACTACTGCTTCATGCTGCTGTTCAACTGGCTGCTGTGCGTCATCGTCGGCCTTGTCGGAGATATTCCAGTAAGTCAAATTAAATCTTTAAAACTGCATAGCTGATAGAGTCCACTAGGACTCTAAAACAACTGCGGGTTGGAAGTGGGTCCCCTTTCCCCTACTACTACTACTACTTTTCCTTATCCGCACCCAATGGTGCAAAGGGCACTGCATCGGTACACCAAGTGTAGTGCATCTTGATCATTTTATTTCGTACAGTACTTTCCCCTCAGTACAGTTCTGTTTCCATTTTCTACATTAGGTGCCCAAAGCTTAACCGAGTGCATTAGATGTACACGCAACAGCTAGCTGTAAGTGTGTCATAAGAATTATTGTATTTAATTGAATTTCATAATTGAATATATTTCCATTGTAATGTTTCCAGGTGTTAATGGATCCCATGGTCCTATCGGTGCTGTACGTGTGGTGCCAACTGAACAAGGACACAATAGTGTCGTTCTGGTTCGGTACTCGCTTCAAGGCCATGTACCTTCCCTGGGTGCTGTTTGCTTTCAACCTGGTCATCTCTGGGGGGTAATATATTCTCTTTTCACTAGTAATACTAATTAATCTGGTCCGCCTCGCGCATTCTTAGGCATTTGTTACTACTGCTATTACTCTCCCTTATCCACACCCAATGGTGCATAGGTGCGAGTCCAGGTAGGATGATCAGTCTTACACCTCATGCATGGTAGCCAAATGCACTACCACTATGCTACAAGGTGGACGAGGCATTTGTTACACAATAGAAAAATATTTATTGTATAGCAATTAACCAATACATTTTTGACATGTTGATTATTATTGGTTTCTTTTTCTTTTTTGTTCTGTTTTTGGCTACATTCATAAAATGTGAAATTTGTAATTGTCCTCACAATCGCCTCTTTTTTATATTGTATACTTCATAATCTATGATTAATGGCTATTGATTTCCAATAATCAAATAAACAAATGATTAACATGTTATTTTTCAATAAACAAAATAGATTGAGTAACTGGCATATCCAAAATCTCCATAACTGGCATTTTCTACAAATGGCAGTGAAAAATATTCTTTTTAGTAATATATAATTATTTACAACAAAAGAAGTTTTGACACTGTATTGTCTGCGTAACCCTAAAGTGAAAAATTCTGGTATCGCCACATCAGTAGCCTGAAGTAATTTACTAAGCTGGTTAGCCATGCCGTCCCCCTGAGCATAACCATCGCACTCGCTTGGCAGGAGAATCAATGAAAAACAACACATAACATAGTTTTATTGTTGTAAAAACATAATTTTTATCATTTTAGTGGAATAATGGAGTTGGTTGGAATCCTCGTGGGACACGTTTACTTCTTCCTAATGTTCAAGTATCCCCAGGACATGGGAGGACCGACGCTGATTAGTACCCCTTCCTTTCTGTGAGTATACACTGCCCCTTGTAATAATATAAATACTCTAGTGATAACATTCAAACTTTGGCAAATTAATAGAGAAATATGTATGTCACACAGGCTGACATATTTAGGAAATATTTCGGTGGTATCCCAAACCTTAAGAGACAGAAGTATAGCGAATGGCTGTCAAACCATATTTAGTTAAAAAAGACCCACACATACTATGTTAAGGGAGCAACACTGCCTTTGAATTGCTAAACGCTGTAACCTCAAAATGTGAGTTTTGAGTAAATGGCATTTGAAGTTCTTTTCGCCAATAGAACTTGCAAGCTTGATTATCATCATAAACCATGAATTAATTCTTAAATATAAAGACAAAATCATATCTGGATGAGTAGGATTGATTGAGTCATATTACGATGATATAAATTGTATCTTTGAATTTCCAGCAAGAGGTGGTTCCCCGATGCGAGGGGTGGTGTGGCCGGTTTCGGGATCCCGCCGCAGTCGAGAGCGGCGGCCGCTCCAGCGGGCGGCGGCGGCGGGCTGTTCCGTGGTGGCCACAACTGGGGGAGAGGCCAGGCTCTGGGCAACTAACCGTCCCCTCCATAAACTATGAATGTAATCTAACCTCTCCTCGCCTGCCAGTTACTCCTGAATCAACATGGCGGCCAAATGAATATTGAGTTTGGTAGATTTTGTAATGAATTCCCGCCGTGAACACCAAACTGCACTAAGTGATAAAAGCCAACTTTGGGAAATCGGAGAAATGTGAATTTGATTTCAGTACTGTTTCATTACACCTGGATTTAAAAAAAATTAATGTCTTGGTATAGGAACGAGATAAAAACACATTTTTTGGACAGAATGTGACGATGAGTGTGAGCTGTAACATGGCATTTTGACAAAATTAGTGCAGTTATAGTATTCATGGTGTTAATTGTTGGTGTTAAAGGGTTCACTATCCTAAAATAGCCATGTCTGGAGAAATGCATAACATAACATGTACTCCATGCTTCTTTTTTTTGTATAATCTTTTTTTTAAATCCACAAGCGTTTTAACTGTTTTTTTTTTTATAAATTGTAATGTAGCAATAAAAAAAATGGTTGTTTCTGCAGACTTTATTGTGTATATAATGAGATGTATCGAAGTAAACACTTTTATCCAGATTTTATTTGATTTCTAGTCTATCATAGTTTCCGAATGAATGCGAAATTCCCTTTATTCCTCTAAGACAAAAAACTTTTTTTTATGACATGAGAGTAAACTTATATATGTTAATTTTAAAGAAATAATTTATTTCTGTATTTGTTTTTCACTCGAATTACTGGCTTAATTTTTGGAGGTAATATTAACTTGATATCAAATATGTACAATGTTAAAATAAACTTATAACAAATAAATTTTGTGTTAAATAAATTAAAATGACTTATAATTAGTACGTAAATATGTTGAAAAAGATCTGTTTCAAAATGTAGCTGATGTTTTGTATTTTCAAATAAAAATGTAACCGACTCCAAACCAATAGAAAAACCAGAAAAAATATCTGTGAATATTTATAAACTTTACATTTATAGATGCAATTTTATTGCAGTTCTGTTGTATTGAGTTTTCTGCTTTATCACCCTAAATTAAATGTGAAAAATTAAATTAGATTTATCTAGAAATATAATTGATAAAGCAGCCCTGAAATTGAAATATTTCAGTTTATCACACAAACACTTTTCCACAAAAATTCAGCATTGTTCATAAAACAATACCATATCATTTTTAATTATTGCATTTATTTGAATTTGGTTCAAAAGCTGTTATTCAAAAAAGATGCTTGGTTATGTTATACACATTTAAGTTGGTTTAAATGTGTGTATTTTAAAATATTATTGTTCTTGTGAAAGGATATTGCATGTATATAAAAGACAAAATAATGAGACCAATGTATGGGGGGGGGGTAAAATCATTTCACGTACTAAACCACGGCCGTGGGATCATTAGTCCAAGTTAAAAATAAAAAAAAAAAATATAATAATGTTCTTTTCAACATACTAAACAGCTTTAAATTTATATGTTTGCTACCAATTTTTAACTACTACCAATGATCAAACAGGCCATTTTAATGAATTAGGGGAAAAAAAGGATGCACGGAATTCATGTGTGATTAATTATTATACTTATGTATTTGAATTCCTGTTTCGGTTTTCATGTGTACAGTTTATGAATTTAGGATAAAATAAAATATAAATTTCTGAAATTTTGTTTTATTGTTTTATGCTTTTTGGATTCTTTCATCTATTCCCTTTATCTTACTAATCCTTTCTCCTTGGTGTGTATAAAACATTGGTGATACTCAACAGATCTTTTAGAAAGTCTCACAGGAGGGTCAGGGAATTCAATAACTGACTATTATTTTAACGTTAAGTCTGAATTTTATGGATGGTTAACTCTGACCATACCGAGATGTTCACTTGAAACAATAATTTGTATCCAGAATACTGGGACCCAATGGGAGGATCATTTGTCACATAAGTTGCGTGATTGCGAACCATACTATGGCGAGAGTTAAACTTACATAGAGATATTGATTTGTTCAATTAAAAAATTGAACAATTAAAAAAAGGTAATAAAAGAAAATTAAATTCACTCGGGGGGAATGGGCACAACGTAAAGGGGTCTTGTACCTGTTTTGTGATATTTAAAAAAAAATGTGATAACTAATTTTGTAATGAGACTTTAAATAATTAACTTGGAATAATGTAGTCCCGACGAATTGCAGTTTTTATAGTTGGCAACGGGTACAAAACAACAAAATTATGATATGTCTGTTGGAATGATCATTAAGTAAAGGTACCTTGGAAACGAAGACTAGCAACAAAAAACATAACATTACGCAGCAGTCCAGAAATCTGTGTCAAGAACGTCCCTATCCCTACTTACTAACTTAATTTTCTTATTCATAACTAGGTACCAGTTTATTATTATTTATTATCCTGAACAGTTTCAAAACAACAGCATTATTCTTTATAAAGCAGTCTGGACGTTAAAAAACCGACAATTCTAGCTCTAATGATTTGATCACAACAATAATATGTATTTTACTTACAAGCCTTAGGTTGATAATGTTTCCATAAAAACAGTTCTTCTTGCCCTGCGACCAAGAGCTGATTTGCCTTTATCATGTCCGGTATATTTTTATTTTCATCAAACCTTGCACGCAGCAAAGTTAATTCGTATCGCATTACATCTCTAAAAAATAAAACAGAAACCTTGCACTTGTTTTCTACAATGATGTAAAATTTAATTCAATGGTTTTCTAAGATGTTTTGCATCAAATTCAAGTGTTTAGGTAACATAAATATAATAAATTCACATTTTGATAGAACATTAGTATTAGGTATAGTAGAAATTACTGATAAAAAATCAATTTAAAAGTCATAACATTGAAAATTGACAGGTCAATTATATAACATTTTGTTAGGTTAGGTTATCTTCAATAAAATAAAAGTTTAATTTTGAAAAGTCCATTATTTTACCTTTGAGGTACCAAAGCCTCTACATTGCGACAGGCCTCTTTATATAAGGTACAAACTTTTTGAGCGTGAGTTCGTAGCCCGAGAAATTGGGATTTTTCGCCATTTTCAATACTTTTTTAATTTGACGTGCAATCCATAGATGTTTTCACGAAATTTTTGACGTTTACTACATCTATATGCGAAAACGAACGACTACATAATAATATTATACTCTTTTTAAAAATCGAAATCAAAATAATTATAGGGGGGAGAGACTAGCCCATATTAAATAACATATTTATAGCATTTTCTTCTTCTGCACAAAATCACTTACAAACGACCTGAGAATGAACGACCCCTTATCGATCTGCAAGTTTATTTCCTGCGTATTTGCTATGCGTGTTGCGTAGCATTCAGGCGCAATCAATTCAAAAACAAAAAGCGTGTATTCGGTTTTCAGGCAATCCTTGGTTTTACAATATATTTATTTCACCACTTCAACGGGCCAGTAGGATCAATAACAGAGGGAAATAACATAACAAACAACCAGGGTTGAGAAAAATCACTTTTGAATGTTGTGTTCTCACCAGCAGGTTCGAACCCGAAACCTCTGTATCTTGAGTCCAGCGTCTTAGCCATTACGCTACGGAGGCTGCCAATGGTAGATAAAAATAAGTGTCATCAAAAGCGTTTTTAAAATCACGTACAATGTTTCGATGGCAGGGTTCAAAGAAAAAAGTTAATTTAGTGAAACCTGCGCTGCGATCACCAATGTATGATCACCATACTATGTATTGCAGTTGTTACGCGAATATGACGGTATTGATCAATAAATTACCAAAGAGATCTTAGCGATTATACCACCATATAAGCGTCATAAATGCGATATATCTACATGTCTGTAGATAAGTTGGAGATCGCAGTGCTGAAAGGATTTGATAATATCGAAGTAAAATGAATAGTTTTATGTTTCAACACTACATCATGCTATGTCAAATTGTATATCTATAGCTCAATGCGCTTATGTGCATATTACTCGTCAAAGCGAGGTCCTATGAATGCATGGATACCTAACTTATAATGTTTACCCTTGTCGTTTGTGCCGGCTCGGTACCCGCAGTACTCACTCGACCTACATTCTGCAGTCTGTAGCATCCTTGTAACTTCAGCCCTCTCGACCAACTACCCAGCTTCCCAGCTGTCAACCCTCAAAACAAATCCATTATAATGGTCGAGGGCCGGCGCTACTTGTAGTAACGATGTGCCTTCTGCCTTCTAGAAACATTCTAGGATTCATAATTAGTAGTGAACGACTAGAACAGATGTTTAGCTGAAAATGAAACCAAAATCTACCGGTGAAAAATACCTACCCGATTTAAAAAATGGTAGGCACTTATTAAAAAATATAAATATATGTATCATTCGAACAAGTATTTATCAGTTTTGTTGTGATTTATAGATTTACGCTTTTGTTGTTTTACAAAAATCTAAAATAAATAATTAAATAAAAAATGGCTAAGGGCCAGAGACCCAGTGATGTATTACATGTCTCAGCACAGACCGCCTTTTTTAATGGTATTGTATTTTTATTTATTATCGCCTACTGTATTTTTGGTACTATCACAAATAAAGCATAATTTTGAAAAAATATTCTTAAAAAAAGTAGGATGATGTTTCTCCGCCGCTTGTTATGTCCGTCCGTCTCGTAGGTCGCGGGTTCGATTCCCGTAGGGGGGTCAAAATGAAAGATTTATTTAAGTACATGTGATATTAATATTTCACGTGTATGTTCTTGTAACCTTGGACTGGTTCTGAAGTGTCAGACCGATTATCCTACCTTTATGTAATAAAATGATCAAGATACACTGCAATTGATGTGCCGATGCAGTGTCCTATGCACCATTGGGTGCGGATAAGGGAAAGTAGTAGTAGCAATATGTTTCTTGAGTTTTTATTAGTATCATCGCGTCAGTTACTTTTATTAATAATTTGCCTAACTCACCTTTTAGAAAATCTTACAGAAGGTTACTTAGGTTTTGGGAAAATATAAAAATATGAAGCTAATTAACAATAAAATATCCCCATGAAAGTCAGAATTTATGTTCTATAATCAACATATACCTACGTAACTTTTAGTTTCATTGAAAAAAGTTTTAGTTATGTAATTTATACATTGACCAAAAATTATTTATGAGCATTTGAAAACGTAAAATAATTTGCTCCTGTAATCCCTTCACAACGTATTTAAAATAAATAGCTGAAAGTACCTACCTAAAAAATATTAAAACTTGATATTTCCTTACCGTAATGGCTAAGACGCTGGACTCACGATACGGATGCTCCGGGTTCGATTCCCGGTGAGAACACAAAAATTGATTTTTCTTAAGCCTGGGTGTTTGTGACGTTGTTCCTCTCTGTAATTGGGCCTCCTGGCCTGTTGAGGTGGTTACATAAACAAAAAATACATAAAAAATACTAACAAGTATTTATTATTTAAGTGTAGGTACTAGTAACATTATTATCTTCGCAAGCAGGATGTGATTTTGTGCCAAATTGACGACTGATTAGTCCTTGATAGTGACCAATATAGGTTTAAATGACCCTCCTTCTCCTACAAGATTTCAAATGCAATGTCACATTGTTTCCACAATAGACATGATAAAAACACGAGTAGAATACTTCGTGATAATTATCCATAATTTTTGCTTAACGCGTAACACATTTCTATGCTATGCTGACGGAAAAGATTTTGGAATAATAAATGCCATGAAATATTATCATAATAATATGTAATATTTTTGAGATACCTTTAAAGCAGTGTTTCTTAACCCTATTGAAAGAATCGCCCTCTTTTCCACGGTAACATTATCCAACGAAAAAGTGTCACATTTTTTAAAAAACACATGCTTACGTAAAAAGTGTCACATTTTTTAACGAAAGTGTTTAAAAATGTTTAATAACGAAACTCTTTTTTCTCATTTTCTACGAATAACTAAAAAACGGTGGTAGAAAAAACCATGATATTGAGTATTATGCCTCAGTTAAATGTTTTTGCGCGTGAAAGTGTAGTTTATTTAACAGAACTTGAAAAATCAAAGCGCTTAAAGAAAGTGTATCAGTGTGCATAGCTCGAATATAAGCTTTTTTTTCTATATTGATACAATGCCTACTCGACCTTCTGCAGCGCCCCCTAAATGTTAAAAATTTAAAAACGCCCCCCAGACCTCCAAAACGCCCACCAAGGGGCGCTGGCACCCCGGTTAAGAAACACTGCTTTAAAGTGTAAAAAATATTTAAATCTGCACCGAGGTGCACCAATGCAGTGCCATAAGCACCATCGGATACGGATTAGGGAAAATAGTTAGTAGTGATAAAATGAGAAGAAATTGAAATTTAAAATTAGAAATACATGAACTATTTCTCTCCATTTGCACTGATTATCATGTTTCCACGTAAGAAATGATCATCAAGACACTTGTACTTGGTGTACCAATGAAGCACGCTATGCACCACTAGGAGTGGCTTAAATATTCGGAACCTATTTTCCAACACTTACACCACACTCCACACACGCACCACTATACAACATAACAAAGCAGATACATTTCATATACTTGTTTCCTCACTCTTGATGTCTTCAGAAATTTATTTTGTACATTGTGTTGTGCACTTAATAATTGGTGCTATGTTATATATATTGCCTTGAAATATTAATGTCAATTTATTAGACCTATCTCTGTGTTCATAACATTAAAATATAAATAAGTGAATTAATATTGATCATAAAATAATGTATGCAGGTATGTATATTCGACGGTCCCAACGTATACTGTCGAATCTGAAAAAATGCGATTTTTGTTGTATTGTATTAAACTGTCCAATTTACATAATATTTAAGGTAGTAAAAAAATAAAATATTTCCTCTTAAATTTTGGGTTTTTTTTAATCGAATATATTTTTTTTTTTTTTGACCACCTCAAAATATTATGTAAATAGGACAGTTTAAAATAATAAAACGAAAATCGCCATTTTTAAGATTCGACAGTATACGTTGGGACCGTCGATATGTCTGTCTCGTAGAAATATTTATTAACATGTGATTTTCATGTGTGATACCTTGGACTGGTACTGAAGCGTATCACTGATCATTCTACCTTCATGTAATGAAATGGGCAAGAGACACTGCACTTGGTGTACCGATGCAATGCCCTATGCACCATTGGGTGCGGATAAGGGAAAGTAGTAGCAGTAGTATGAATATATATTTACACATAACCTTAATATTTATAAAATTACAAGATTTGTGTATTTTGTGTGGGATTTTGTAAACAGATTTATAACTTTAAGTAAATTGAGAAATCCTTGAAATTTATTTCATTACCTACGCAAGGAACAAAACAAATATTGCAATTGTTTTATTTTATTGTTTTTAAACAAATAAAGTACCTACACTGATTTGTATGCTAAAGAATTGCAAACAAAAGTGTGAACTATTGATTTTATATATTTCAGAGTTTTTCATAAAGGTGATAATAAGAATAAAATATACAATATATCATAAAAGATACACTTAATGGAAAATGTTATCCTTTGCTTCCACAAATATTACGTACGTAATACAACTAC